>UXSR01005647.1:0-31237 GCA_900604375.1 Mesocestoides corti
GTGGTGGTGGTGGTGGTGGTGGTGGTGGTGGTGGTGGTGGTGGTGGTGAGGTTATGCCGGCAATCCACGCACACTTTACAGCAACGTCAAAATCTATACCACTTACCAAGTTGGACGTGGACACAACCAAGTCGAAAATGGTCACTGGCGTGAGTAGCGAGGCACGCCAACCGTGGATCCACACACTGACGCCAATCTCGAGCATGTACACTCCCGCAAAGCACGTATTGATCATCTACAAGTGAATGGAAGGAGGCGATAGCCAATTACTGCCTCGACGGATTCAACTTTATCGCTAAATCAACGAGGGTGAGGCGGCCTAGCAGGTTATGATACAAAACTCAGGCATTATTGGATCGTTTCGGTTTAAGTAAATGGCCGATTTTGTGAGCGGTTTGGTGAGGCCATCACACAACGCAATTGGACGAAGTAAATCATTAAATGCGAACACCGATCCAACTTGCACATTCCGGCGATAGTGGTGGTGCTATAGGTTAACTTTTGAGTAGAGGGGGGTTATGAAGGCTGTCGATTTGGTGGGCGAAAACGTGAGGCAGAGGAAATTGTGCTTAAAAGCAACAAGTTGACGGGCTTACCAAAAACGCGAAGCTGGGCGTTTCCGCGTCTTCAAAGGCGACTAGTTGCAACTACAAATGCACACAAGAGCAACGCGGTCAACTAGGCGAACAAAGGCAGAGCAATTGAGGCGATGCAAAAAGCACCAATCCCCATCGTGTTTGAGCCGTCTAAAAGAGGGTTTTTTTTATGCCTTCCTGGGTGTAGACTTGGCGAAGTTGAGCCTCTTTCTCTGATTACACCCCAACTGGTGACTCCAACACTGAAGACACTATTGTGAATCGTGTTTATTCACACCCTAAAATCCGATCGCTCCATCCGCCGACACAGAGGTCCTCTTTTCGCAGCATGTCGCCAGCCGGGCGGATCTTCAACTCTCCCTCATTCGCACGAATATCTTGGATTATCCCCACACCTAGGTCTCGATGTTAGCGCATCTATGACTCACGCATCCGAGGTATGAATACACACGAGCAAACCCCACACACGAAACCAACGTGGTGGAAGCGTAATCGGGCCAGGGTTAATTCGGTGGCCCCGGAGTGGTTCAAGTCCACAACAGCTGGTGACCCCGACATGGTGAAAGGTTCTTCAAATCCCATAACACAGCAACTAACTTGAGCAAACTAGTTCTTAGAGAAAAAAACGCGAAGCAGGGATTCGGTGACTTACAACAATGCACACCACGTTGACAATGGAAAGGAAGAGCTCGATTTTTCTGTACAGATTGGAGAGGCAGAAGAGCTGCACTTGAGAGGCGATTGGACTAGTGAATTGGCGAACGAGGACAGGCTAAAAAGGAGCGTTGAATTAGTGGGGAAAAGGGGGGAATGGAAACAGTGGCAGAGGGTGCTGGTGTGAAACATACAGTCCTTGGTGGAGCGGCCAAATCCAGCAGTCGGAAGACATCCATGAATTCGTTCACCTTGAGGGGATTTCCATCATACTGCGCCATTAGTTTCTACAAAGTGACGGAGAGAGGTGAGTGCGTGAAGCACTGGTTCGCGCAATTCAAAATGCCACCCCGACAACAAGAGGATGAAAAAAAAACGACCAGGAAAACCACTCACTGTGGAGATCACAGCTTTCTTCCAACTCGGCATTTGAACCTCATCCAACAGTTGGAGTATTTTGTCCGCATCGACAACCGGGATGCTTAGAAAATTCAACGAAAAGAAACGACGTTTGGGCATGCGAATTGATAAAATCGATAAAACTGACCAGTCAAGTTTGAGTAGTCGGCAAACTCCTCTACCTAGTTATAACGCCTAGCAAATGGGTCTACAATGACACCGAATAAGCCTTTTTCGACAACCTCCGACTATCCAGTGTGCTCGAAAGTGGTGGCTGGCTGAGAAACGCGATCGACAAATATTGAGGATAATTAGGAAACTGGTTTGCCTTTGCCCCCTAGAGCCTGGGTCATTTTCCGGTCAGTGGTGACTTACAGATCACGCGATTTGAGAACTTCGAACGCAGCCCGGACAGCCACGCGTCGCCTGAAGATGCGTTTCTCGACGGAGGACTGAAAAAAAAACACCGGAGTGTGAAGTCGGTGTGATTGGCAGATCGACACCAGCCACGAGCACAAGCTACAAGACGCACATGCAGGTACCCACGAAACTGGTTGTACATTATGGCCGTGAAGATGTTCATGAAGATGTATGTGCCCACGGCAAGGAAGATGATGTCGAAAAAGGAGGCGGCGCGATTTTCGTTGTAGTTCGAGAGGATTACTAAAACGGAATTTGCGTAAGGGAGGTGTTTTGGGATTATTAAAAGATAGGAGGGTTGATGAGTTTAGTTTAGGGGTTTCATCACGGTGCCGTTTTGTTTTGACGAAAGTGACCTCTTCGTGGGGACACCACGGGCGCTGTTTACACGGTCGAACAGCTGGTCGGCGGGTGCGACTAGCGCAGCGTGCTGTGTGTGACAAAAATGGCGCGAATTAACTTAGAAAACGGGGAGCAATTTCGCGCTTACGATGACACCTTCGGCAGTCAAGGGTTGACAGTTCAACAGACTCGCCATTGCGGTGGCTGGTGAGTTCGTGGATTAAAAAAGGACGAGTTGCGATGCGCTGAATTGCGCGGACAAAACCACTTTGCGTGCTCGATTAGGTTGGAAGACTGTTTAGTTGAGACAGATCACTTAATATCTCTTGCCAAAAACACAACCAGTGGCACTAAGCGTGGAGCACTGTGCGTTTGCTGCGCACGAAATCGTGAGAACGAGGAGTTGACAAGACCGCCTTGCAAAGTCAGGTACATCCTCCCGAGGTTGTAAACACACTATAAACACACACACACACACACACACACACACAAAACCACCTTTACCTCGGCGCGCTCTGGAACGACCCTCAACTATTACCGGAGAGAGCTGATCGATGTGGTCAGCTGTAATTAAAACTCGTCTAATGCATGCACACAGGTACCACGGTTAGTTTGACGGTTAATGGCAGACCAGACCACTGAAAAAACTGCCACTAGCAGTAAATTACCATTTCGATCAGAAACCAAACAACTGGGGAACTACAGCAGATGGACATGTTATGCGAAACGACTTGACAGATTAGCTTGGTAGTGCAAAAATAAACCGTGGCCTCACCGTCTGGATGATTGGCCGTAGTTAGAAGGATGATGAGATTGTAGAATGTCTCGTATAGCCAGCCCAAACCGCGCCGTTTAGACGAGAGAGATGGGTCACGTGACTACCGAAAATGAAGAAACAAAACAACTCGTGATAGCAACTAGGGCGATTCTACGACTATGCACGCCAGCATCACACTAAAACCTACCAAATTACCGGATTTCTGTCGAAGTGGACCAGAAAAGAGGCACATGGCAGCTACTGTTGAACTGAGAATCCACAACATCAAAAGTAGCAAGAAGCTTAAAAGGAAGGAAAACGAGATTTGATTGGTTTTGCAAGGGTGCTGTCAAACACTGCATATCAGGGTTGTGGGTCTTAGTTCATCCCTAGATTTTGAAAAACCATCACGTTAACGCACAATTTGGCATTGCGTCAGTTACGCGTTTTTACAGGGTGATCTAAACACTTGCAATGAAAACAATTAAGAAGCGAACGACTCGAGTGCGATCAATAAAATGACTTGGCGGGAGGCCTGAAATCGCACCAATTACAGCGACATTCGAATTGACGAGGAAGAACGGGTAAAATAACTCACCTCGCTAATTCCGGCAGCGTATTCCACAGGCACTTGATGGTCTTTTTCAACATTTGACTGCTAGATATCAAGAAATAAGGCCGCAAGAATCGTCGAACACGATAAAACTGGAAAATAAGGCAAAAGAGCATGAGTACGTGAGCAAAATGAGCGATTTGACATAGCCGACAAATCGTGTATTAAAATCGATAGCGGAAACTATCTGACATATTCTGAGATTGTTCCTCAAATAAACTTAAAAGTACTAGCGGAGGGCCAATTTTGACTCCCATTACATCTGAGTTAACATGCTAGCAAGATTATCTTAGTACACTTTAAAGATTAAAGTTGACGTGAATTAAAAGGACATTTGGTGGGTAAGAACTGCAAGGAGGTACAACATGACAGTACAATACCATTACTTCATATTCAGGCAAAAATACGTTCTACGTGGCTGTAATGCGTATAAAATGCAAAAGTTCGAAGCCAAAGATGAGTGAATTAGAGTCCTATGTGGCAGCAATGATACACATTGTGGCCACGACCAAACAATAAACGTAAGGCTGGGACTACAAAAGTTATTGATATTTACACCCATGTCAATACTATGATGAATGACTAAAGAAAACAATGCAACATTTTATCAAACAGCCTTGAACTTGCACGCATGTAAAACAAAAATTAAGACGAACTTCAGAACACCCTGTCGCCATTGACACAGTCAGGTCAGCATAGGAGATTATCAGCACTATGAATTGGCCAATGAGCCATTTGTTTCGAAGAAACTCGGTTCTCCAGAATAAATAGGCCTTTGTGGAAAAAAATCATGCATAAATTATAACAGGAGAATTGGGAAACATTGGCGACATGGCTGGAAAATCCAATAGCGCCAGCAAATTTGAGGTGAATAAACTTTGGATTGATAAGTCAAGCAAGATTTCAAGGAAACAACAGAGCTTAATGATGAACCTTAAAATTATGGCTCTAATGATGCAGAAGGCAACAGATAAAGCTGTTTGTCTACTACACTTATTAAGCACTTTAGTCTTGTATGTTCTGAGAAGGGAATTATGATCTACTCCTTTGCTAATAACCTTCTTTGCTAGTATAGAAAGACACGCCACTAAACAGACACAAGTTGAAGCATGAATTGTAAATGGAGTAATACCAAAGTCCGCAGTCACAATGCTTTGCTTGCTTAAGTTGGAAGCACAGAACACAAAAAACTGGCCATATTTATTTAGTGGTCACTACATAAATATACAATAAACGTCGTTTTCGTGAAGGTGTGAAAAACAGAAACGATGAGAACAAAGAATTCGTAAAAAAGTAATACGGTAAATTCAAACTGTACAGAAAAAACTCACCAATAATACCGCACGAAACAAAAATACACACAAACAGATAAATTCTATTCCTTCAAGAATTCCACAAGGAACAACAGGTCTGTGAATCGGATTCTTTAAGTAGGAGGACCTCGTAAGCGATGAAGGCCATTCAAAAAAGGGTAGGAGAAAGAGGATGAGAAGGCACAAATTTGATACGAGTGAGAATAATTTGGAATAATAAATTCGATAGACGTTAATGCGTCGTCTATCAAGGCCATGTAAAATCGATCGATACTACAATTTATGAGAAATGAAACTCAAATCAGTACCCTTATAGCACTTTGTATTAAAACCGACGCTTTGATGACGGATTCGTTGGGAAACATCACATAGATTAAAGGGTAAATTGGAAAAGGCTAAAATGCAACAGCATCAAAACATCGAGGCTAATTTCGGAATCTCATAGGCTGATTTTTGATACCAGCTATTGGTTTAGAGAAAATAAGTCACCAGTGCTACGTAAAAACATTCTAGTGATTCACTGACTTAAATCAACAGAATTATATTTACTAAAATTGCTGCATCATTTGGAAATAAATTTTTAAAAAGTATTTATTTTTGAAAATTTATACAACATAATGACCTGGAAACCTTTTTTACCTCATTTCAAAACTAAACAAACTGACCAAGTTTGTCCAGTTTTCACTTAATGCAGCCTAATGCTTTTACAATAGCTGTCTAATTGTACCGATTTGAGTAGGTCTACCATAACTTGCCTCAACCAATTAATCAACTATACTTTCATTAAAAAACGTTGAATAAATTCACGGTAACTCTGTAAACTCTCATCATAGATTGCAATTAACTTTCACAACACGCAGCATTAAATGACACATCCATTTTAATTCTAAGCAATGAGCTTCAAAATTCAATTATTTTTATAAATAGTTGGGCATCTCTGTCTTTGAAGCTTAAATTAGCGTACAAATAGAATTTCTGTGTGGTTAATAATAACCTTTTCCATTAAAGACAAACATCGTGCAGTTAAATCGCGTACTTTGACTTTTACATTGAGGCAGTTAGTTACATTTTGTGATGAAAATTATTCTGAATAAATGTAGGCAGGTTACATGAACATTGACATGGTGGCAAGCTACGTGTAAGAAAGACAATTATGGTAATGGCGTTTGTGGTTGAGCATTACTAATGACCAGGACTGTCGTACCGGGCTCAACTTATTTCATGTCTTAGAAGTATTTCTGATGATTAAATTTCATATTAAAATCGATATAGATAACTTTACTTGATTAAAGTCCTTCTAAACTATGCAAAAATACTTTTGTTCTGAACGGCTTCAGTTAGGGTTACAAATTAAGAATCAACTAGGCAGTTTTAAAAATTATTGATCTCACAAAACTCTGCTAGCCAATGCCGACAACTTGATGGTTTATGATTCAAAATTAGTACTTAGTATCGTGCAAGCATGTTGGAAGCATAACATTTAGGTTCGAAATAAATTTAGTTTGATTAATTTTAACTTGATGATATCCTAATAGAGGGAAGTGAATCTCTAATGAGCCCCAAGTATAAGTGCTTATTAGGTTGTAATTTTTATGCGAAAGTTAATTAGGACTTGCAGTTTGAGTGATTTGAGCTAAATCTACTTTTTAGACCAGGCCATCACATTGTTTGTACACTTGTCAGCCTAAGATAGCTTTTGTGAGAACTAACGGGCACGTGTAGCGATGAGTCAAACGAACGTAGTGATCAGCCGAGGCAGTGAAGAAAAAATGCTTCCCAGTACCAAAATCTAACTGTTACCTGTTGCATTCTACCCTGCATGAAAATGATTCAGTAAGGTTAGGAAAAATTTAGCATCCATCAGCGCTCTACGAGCTATTTATGTTGTTTTGCCGCTATTTGCGTGTGTGCGTCTATACTGGAAGCCGATTCGGTTTAAGGATATAGCAACAACAACGTGATTGGTTGAGATTCAGACGTCCAACACAGAGGGTAGGAAATCCCCAAATTTACGAAACTGCTGAAATCAAATTACCACAAAACAAATGCAGGAGTAGAAAAAAACACATATCACTCATTAGAAATATTCACTTGGAAAGAAGGTAGCTGCACAGGAAGATAAGTAGGGGCATATTTACAAGGTCAAGGACGGTGAAATCAAGAAAGGGGTTGCTGCTGGTAGTGGAGGTGTCCACCAGTGGCTCGCACCAACTCCGAGCGGAAGGTGGAAGCGGACCAAAGAACACCCCCAGGAAGAGCAACTAGGTCCTGCATCTGGACAAACTTCAGACCCTCCTCAGAGTTTGTCGCGGTGGCGGCCGCGTCGCTTATCGAGGTCTGTGCGGTGACATCCATTACTGAAAAAATACAGGGAATTAGTGGGTGACGGGATAGCGATAAGTGGGGGGAGGGCAGTGTGGTACCTGAGGGGGACAAAGCGGGAGCGATGCCGGAAGCGGCGTGGTGGCTTTTGTTGTTGGTCCGCTTCTTGGTGCTGCTGCGCATCCGTTGGTGTGTTCGAATCGTGGCAACCGAATTAAACTGGCGGACAGCCGAAGATGGCCGGAATTTGCCATCTTCGCTGGGGTGATAGAGGCCGAAGATGAGCGACACGTCATGCTTGACAATAAAAGAGGCCAAAAAAGTTGTCGACAGCTGAAGTGCACAACTAGAGCGATCCATGATTAATCCACACAGTCTCCGATAAAATTGGTATATTTTGTAACATTTGATGTTGAATATATCGGATTCACAAATATTGAGGACAAATCCGATAAGACACGTTTTAAAGCGCGAAAACCTGACAATATATGGCAGATTTCCTAAGATCTCGGGATAGGGCGGTCTTTCAAGTGTTTGACTGCGGTTCGGTGTCAATAATCAGATCTAAATTAACATATTCGTCTTTATGAGTCATGAAAACGGAAAAGACAATGTAAAACATAGCTGTAGACTCTCAAATTCGCCCTGTAACGTGTCTCGGAGCAGTCGAGTAATCGAACAATTGTTTTTCTTGAAAAATTGAGCCACATTTGGCCTCGAAAGCGCATACTTAGACACTAAAGAGGAGGGAAGACTTGGGGAGCGACAGCAACTTATCTTTCCCAAACTGCGGACGGCTCTATCCGCCCAATTAACAACGACCAAATGGTCAGTACCTTTTAACCTCAGCTAACCACGGGGAAGTGAAAGTTTTGATTCAAAGTTTCTGATGAATAGTTTTTGACAACTTTGCTTGCCAACAAAGGACGCAATCCCAATTTCGCGTGCAACACGGACCACGACGTATTTCGGTACGAGATCATCCAAGAAACGAGGCACTAAAAAGTGCGATTTCCTTTAAAATTCCATGCAAACACACACACACATCGCAGCACCATTTGTCCACCTTCGATATCTTTCAAATATTGGGTGCATGGCTTAATGTTTACAGATTTTTCAGCAAATTTATTTAATGCAAAAAAGTAGACGACAACGAACTCAATTTTGGGAATCTGGTCGCAAGAGAAGCCTGCAGGTTTTGGGACAATAAAGTCACCGACGAATTTACGCACATCGTCCGGCATTACGAACTGTGTATCCACTACGGCGTGCTGCTGCTGCTGCTGCTGCATTGACCGGAACAAATGGCGGTTGGGTGGGGCCAAGTCTGATGAACATGCCGCGTGTGGGAGAACCTGCCATCACAAGTTCAAGAGGGTCTTGTGAGTCGCGCGAGCAACGCGAGGTGGTCGAGCGTTGTCATGCAGCAGCAGCAGCATGACATGCCTGCCTCCTTGCCCAGCAAATGGCCTTTTCACATCCCTGGCCTCTTCGCTCAGTTTGTTCAATTGTCAGCAGTCACCGTCTAACCGGTTTGAATGAGTTCGTATCAAATTGAACCCTTCATACTCCATCACATACACAGGAGACCTTTCCTTAAATTTTAAATTTTTCCCATTTGGTGCAAACGCTGGAAAATAGGTGTTTGGGTGACTTCAAACTGAGCTTCAGACTCTTGTTGCGTTTGCGTTGAGTCTTTTTCTGGTAGAGCTAGTAAGTTCAAGGCTGTCCGGGGAGCGGCTGGTCACCAAGCTCGGAATCGCCACTTCCAAACCGTCGGCACCAAGAACACAATGAATCGATCCCCACGCTTTAGAAGCTGTACGTTTGCCTTGTTGAAATTCGTCTGGAATGCAGTGCCATCGAATGTACTGCTTACCAGTTGCCAGAGTAACTCACGCAGACTTGTCGTTCTGCGGTCTGAAATCCTGGATCAGATCCCTTCAGAATCACAAAAGACCTCGAAAATATTTATACTGCAAAAAATTAACTCACACACCTCGTACATTAGCAGAAGAAATGTGTGTGCTATTGGACTCGAGCAGAAAATGCAGATTTATGTGCACAATGGCGTTTTAAATCAGCTTGTTTCGATCACAAGATTGTTGAAATTCTGAGACAGAGCCTGCTTCCCGGGCACTACAGTTGCTTGACCGAAGGTCCCACTGTTGAACCATTTACCCGCTTTGAACTACCAAATAAATTTGGTAACTAACTGGAAAAGGGGGCCAAACTATTGCGATTAATTGCCCCCGGAAACCTGTGAAACCAAGTTTCAGTGGAATTAATCGATAGCGGCACAGTAGGTGTGATTTGAGAGTCAGTCAAACACCAAAAGTAAATTCAATTTGAGTGTAGCCCGTGGAGATTGCAATATAACAGCAGAAGACGAGGATGCGATCGGAACGAACTGAAAAATCACAGTATTTGAGTTAAAAAAACGCATGCCATTTGAAAGTGGAAATTTACTTCAATCAGCGTTTCACCGGGCTTTTTTTCGAGCCGCTGAAGTGTCTCGGCACTGGCGAGTTGCTCAGCGTGCGCCTGGACCACGTGCTTCCAAGCCAACGTGGACGAGTTGAAGCCACACACGCCGATATCGGCCGGGCCATTCGATATCGGCGAGTTGATAATCAACGAATTAGGGGGCAGGGAGGCGGCAGAGGTGGTAGCCTCAGATCGACGGTTGCACCAGGGACAGACGTAGAGCGGCAAACCGGGGTGGTAGGCGGAATCAAGGACGTGTCGTCGAAGAGCCGACAGCTCCACGAAGGTGTGCGGGCAATGTGGACACCGGTAGGGTCGGGTGTCCATGTGGAGACGGGCGTGTCGACGCAGGTTGGAGGAGGTGGTTGCCTGGTAATCGCAATAATCACACGCGTACACGTAGCCTAGAGAGGAGCGCAAGGAGGTGTGGAAGATATGGCATGAAATGACGCGTGGATGCACTCAGAGTTGAAGCCTCACCTAGTCCATGGGTAGCCCTGTGCTGAGCCAACTGGGAACCGGTTTTGCCGCGATACGAACAGCCAGGAAAGGTGCACGGAAATGGTCGGTTTCCGAAATGCAGATTCATGTGTTCGGTTACGTGGGACTTGGTGACAAAAACTCGGCCACAATCTAGAAGTAAGAAGCCACACACTAAAGCACGTCGGAAAGTGGATCAAAAGGACATTGTAGAACACAAAGGTCACCTTTCACGGGGCAAGCAAATGCGCGACTCGACGTGGCATACTTCAAGTGCTGATCAAGTCGTAATCGAGAGGCAAAGCGACGGTTACAATGGTTGCACGGTAGTGTTGACGGGTCGGTTACAGGCAATGCAGTGAAATCTTCCGCTGGAGACAAGAGGGAAGAAAATATAAACACTAATACCACCTCAAGCACTAGGGACAGCAGTAGAGATGTACTTACAAACTTCCATACAAATGGCCCCAGATACGCTGAAGTGCGCTTGTTGTTAGAGCTGCTGAAGGTGGTAAATTTGTAAAATTAATGATTCAATTCAGACAAAAACCCCTCAAGCCAAAACCGTGACTTGTGAACTCCAAAACAAACTATTTACCAAGCTTTGGATTGTGCTTAACGTACTCTTTATAAGATAATTATGGCAAATGAATTAGCAAACATATTTCAGTGAATACGAGAAAGGTATGGAAGACAAGTCCGTCGGAATAGTCCAAAATTTAAAAACCGATAAACAATCAAAAATAACACGAACTACAAAACTGGAAGTGTGCGGTAAACTAAAGAGGAGGTAACATTTAACGAAATAGCGCAAGTCACAAGAGTCACCTAAAATATCACCGAAATACAGTCAAGTATTTACCAAGCAGTTGGCTGATAAAATATATGCTAGCAAGGCTTTACCATCCACGTTACTGCAAATAATTACTATACATTTGACTACTTTACATAATATGCGGTGTTCAATTCTGATGTATAAATAGTGGATGCAAAAATTGACCATGGAAAAATCTAAGAAACAGAATCAAAAGTGACTCCTGCAAAAGACTTCTACAAATGAAAAATTGTGAACTCAGGATTCATGTTTTCAGCTGCTAATGATACAAAATTACAACGCAAAAACCTGAAACAATGTTGCATTATCCGCTAGTAGATGATTTATTATCAAGAAATCTGCTCCATTATATGTTAAAGCTATTAACTGATATAAAGTATTTACAAACAGTTAATTGATATTTAAACTAAATGTAGGGTAGATTAGAAAAAATTCAATAGGTTTAGAAAAACGCCTACAGAACTGAAGAAGAAAAGAGAATTCTTCAGAGTCATCTGCACACCAAAATTAAGTTGGTGCGGGAATATTAGAAAGTTGCAATCACTCTATTTTACTATAATTTGTACGGAAATTTCGTTGTTATTTTTAAAAGTTTATGCCATTTAACTTAAGTATCTGCTTGTATAAAAAAATAATAGCACCAAAATTAAAGGTAAAGTAAGTATTCTTGCACAGTCTCAAAATCCTCTGATCTGATGATATGAAATAGGTAAAATTGGTATTATTAATCTGTAATCAGAATTGTGTCCATATGATTTTCCTATAAGATAGCGATGCAATTCTTTGACGAACTTGCACACGAATTATGAATGACAGAAACCAGATGAAGCTCGATTATGGCAGTTTTTTCTCATCAATCCCACCGCTCATATAAAAACGAAAATGCGAGGACCGAAGTGGACAGTCGCTAATTATAATATTGCGGCTCTTATTTCAGGTAAGTGCATTTCGACATAGGTTTCGGTTGGATTAGTGAACAGCACAGTTATAACTTTAGGCGGTTTATGCGGTTTTTGTTAAGGTGTAGGTCAGGGTGTGCAATCTGGACCAGGTGGCACATAATGGGGCTAGTACGACTCGGTTCAATAAGTAAGAAGTAAAGGATAACCTGTAATGTTGGACGTGGCTGCAGAGGATTTACCAAAAATCACTCTGTTTGCAAAGCAGACGATATACAAAACGCTAGAGGGACATTTGTCTGAATTGTGTAAACCTACAACTAAAGCATGTCATTCTGGTTTATAAATTATTGTTCCCAAAAAATTAATATTTATACCTATTAAAAGGACTGTTGGCTCAATAACTGTTAGTGTTTTCATGTACACCATTCCTATAGGTTCGAATAATTATCTCCAGCTTTAAAATCACGAAGCAAAACAGCAAAAAAGGTTTTAATGATGAATTAAAATTGACGTGTTAGAGTTAAATAGTCATGAGCCTATTGTGACACATTTATAGTCGACAAATTCTCACTATAATTATGTAATAAGTAAACCTTTCTACACCTTTGTTACAATATTTTGTAATCAATAAATTAATATTATACCTTAATTGCACTTTTTAGTAGACCTTTCATTTCATTAATTAGTGTGTAATTAGTTGTTTTGCTTAAGCAAAGCACTGCCCGAGGCGGCAAATCCAATTCAAAAATATGTGTGGTCTGCTTTGTTATGATCGCTCAGGCCGAGCGGTCATCGACCATTGAAGGACCTGAGTAATGAGGTAATTTTATTACCCTTTTACTCTTGTCTTTCCTCGTTGCTAACATTCAAGGCAACGAGTGCTTGGTATCTGTAAGCACCAGTCTCTAGGAGTTTCCTTGCGTTCCAAGGGGTTGGGTTTATCGAAAGCATATATCACAGCCCCGCTTGGAACTAAAGGAGCTTCTGAACCGTCCTTCCAAAACAATTTTATTTATGAATACAGGCCTTGTATTTAGTGCGAGCAGATGTGTCGTAATGCTATATTACAGTGTGGTCACTCGTCACAAACAGACTTGATTCGTACGGGATTCCCTCTACTGATGATTTCTATAAACGATTTTTTGTCGGCTGTCAACGCATTCTTATTAAACGGATTCGTGCTAACTGTCTTTCTGCGCTCTTGTTGAGTGGAGTAATTGATGCTAGATTTCTTCGTAATTCTTCGATTATGAAGTGTAATAGCTTATTTTAGTAGGTTTTAGAAGATTAAGTTAGAACACAAATTTCTTTGTTATCGCTCAGGTACATTCGATAGCGACGTGAGTTATGTCACGTCGACATTTTCCGGCTGACTGTAACTGATTTTTCTCGTAACTTGCCCATCGCGTGAGTTGTCACCAACCCGGAATCTGGCCATGAGGATGTGGTAGCAATTGCGAGGTGCCCTCAACGCTTTTGCGTTTAGCTGCGACTGGTTAAATGTTCTCAAGCATAATCGACAAATTTCACCTTCCAGTTCTTAGGACTTTGGCCATCACCGTCCAGTTTGCTCCTTCTGCTGGGTTGACATCAGATCCCTACCATTTTTCCTAGCACGACAAATTTTCCTTCCCTAGAAGCTGTACAAGTAGATCTAACCTCTTCATGAAGGTGTTTTCGAATAATTAGCGGCTGGTTTTTAGCCGATATGCTTGAATGATCTTCTTGTCGACTAATCAACTCTCACGAATGTGTTTTAAAATAGGGACTAACACATTTGAAATGGTAGGATGGCTTTTTAGAAAAAAAAATCTTTATAAAATGATGGGGGCTCAAAAAACCTTGGTGTGTGTACCCGGAGCAGTCTACAAAATACGCAAATCGACAAAATAGTGTAGTTCTTCAAAGTCGGGGCAGTGGATCCTCTTCGTCACTGAAATGCTCATCGATGCTGATTTGGTCGGCCTCGTAGTTATCAACTTCGGAGCTGTCGTAGCGTTCTGCTCCAGCTGAAACGACTTTGTCAAGTTCGTGACGTCTGGGGCGTTTATTGAACCAACTCCCTTGACGACAGGCCACGTCGACTGGACCATTCACCTTCTTGAAGAAGCATATCGAAGACGCGAGATCAACATCTCCTACAAAATACACCGAAATCCTATGAAATAATTCGTAACCAGAACATGTGACGTCATGGACTAAACAGGTGGTTGGGTGTGTCGTTTCAACGTATGCGGAGCCATTAATCGGACGCAGTAAGTGATGAACCCCATAGTCCGACACACGGGGCCAAAATGTACCTGGGAATTTGGGACCGAGAGCCTTAATTTCAAGCGGCAGTCTGTCAAGAAGGCACCATCGCCAGCCCCCGACGACAAAATCCCTGAGTCGGTTGCCCTCGAGTGAAAACGCACTCTCGAAGGACTGTCGCAGAGTCTCGAAGACGTCGCGCCGATGCAGGTCGAAGTGCTTCAACTGGGGCGCCTTGAGGGGACGAAATCGGTGCACCGACGGAGGCCAAATGGCGATGGAACGGGCCGCCACCAGTGCCCCGTAGTGATCGCCAGCGCTGCAAGCCGAGGTGGAGTTCCTGTCCGCCGAGGGGGTCAACCCAAGCCGCCAATTCATCCCCCCGGAGAGGTGGGCGTCCGACCAACCCAACCGGGCGCTTATCCACTGCAGCACGTCAAAAGAACTCTCGGCGGTGTCGTGAAAGGCGAGGTAGTTTTCGTGGAGCCAGGCCACAAAGTCGTCTCCACAAAGGCCGGATCGGTCAAGCACAGACTACAAGTCAAAGGCATTAGGCAACATTAGAGCCGTCCAGCGACAGAAGTTTGTGATGAGTGCTGACGTCCAGCTATGTCAGAGTTGTGACATTTACCGAGTCGGTGTCAAATGTTTCTTAACCGAGAAGAATATTGACTACATTGGCAAGGAGATCAGATCTGTGGGTTCAGTAATCAACTTAAAAAAATACCTCGGGGCAGAAAGACAGAGGAGCACGCTTCCAGTTTGAAAGATGCGGAGGGAGGTAGGTTTCACTGACGGCAGTTGAGTTATCAATTCCTGTTGCAAATAAGAAAGAGAATCACAAGAGCAATATCTACTTTACTCACGACATCATTAACTACTTAATTTCCAGACTGTGGCAATTAATAGAAAGGATTTAGAACACATCAGAGTACTTAATCTTTCCTACTTTTTGCATGGAGAATTTTGCCCAGTGCATGAAAGAAGTCGAGTCCACAGTCTCGCTCGTAGAAGTCAGCACCAAGGTGGGTTTTCTTTTTCGAAGTGTGACCTACAAACGGAGGCAAAAGTAAATCCATGGGGTGCAATAAGATTCTTCCCCTTGACTTGTTGGTCACGTGACGGTAGGGAGGTAACTCAAGTAAGTGGACCCCATTTCTACAGCCTAAATACGTGTTCGTGAGAACTGGCGCCGGTAATCAGTTGGATTTAGCCAAAATTTGCAGACGAATCGTCTGGCGCCTAATTACTGTTCTTCGATTGGTTAGGAGGAAGAGGGTTTAAGCGAGATAGGAGTTAGTTTGTCCAAAAACGAAGCTCTACACCCAACTTAGCAAGAGGATGAGCCTTCGTGATATCGATCTGAACCTTGAAGTCCCCTAATACCCAAAATTAACACCAAAAAAAGCATTTAGTGAGCACAACACGAACCCCGCATCATGGAGAATTGTAGGCTGTTCATAGCCAGTCGTATGTCGCCGGAACTCGAGGCAACCAAACGTTGAATGAATGATTTCGGAGGCACGGCAATTCCATTCTAATAAAGGAAGCACGAAAAGGAAGATGCATACGGCACGCCAGCAAGATTTTTTTCACGGCAAAGGCAATTGGGGGCTCTCTGTTAACATCCAGTCATAATAACAGAGCCCAAAACTACATTTTATTGAATTCGGGTAAATGTGTCATTAAAGGCTACTAACTCTGTTCATTAACCGATTTCTCATGGTGCTTCAGTTTATAAGATCTTAACAGCAACTTATTTTGAATTTTGACTTGCAAAAGGCAGCTCAGTAAAGAAATCACTAGATTTTGAGGCCGATTAGACGCATATGGCAGCATGACGCGGCAATATTAGCCACAGAGCTGAAGTAATAACTCCGATCGTGGAATAATGGCTGCTTTATGTAATATTTTAAAAATTGTGAGCACAAATACGCAAATCGATGTTACTTGTACCTCTTTTGAAACAAGTCCGACAATGCGGGTAAGCGCCCTCAGCATGATTGATGGGGCAATTGGATTAAAGTCTATCCTCTCAATGGCCAGTTCTTGTTTAATGTCTGGCGGAAATAGACGATTTAGCGTCAGGTTGTCAAAACTGGAGGTACCGGGGGTGCCTGCAGAGCTTGCAGATGAGGATTTAGTGAAAACAAAGGCTAACAGGGTAGGCACGACAAGCTGAGCAAGGAAAAGACGAAGGTAGTTGTGGAAACGGCTTGGCTGGTCGCTTAGTCCATAGGGGAGATTCTACGAAACAGGAAGAGTGGGCAAAAAAGGATAATGCATACTTTTCAAGTTAACAACGGCAGCTGCCAAAGTACTGGAATGCCAAACATTTAAATAAGTAGCCTCCAGGGATGATAGTAAAGCATACACTGGACCAAGCAAACCTTAAAATGTTAACTGACGATCAAGAGAACGAGAATTAAAAGACAGTACATTCTAGTCAAAGGCAAAACAATAAAAACATTAATGATTCAGACAGTAAGAGAATAGTTAATATAAAAAAAAATCAAACTCACCTCAATCAGAACTACTTGAGGGGAACCAACAAATGGTTGAGAATCGAGAGAAATAGAATTGGCATCCAGTGAGCCAGTAACAGAATACCTGGCAGATCGGAGAAGGAATTCCTCAAAGTGTTGTAATTCATTTGAGGCAATATCTTCTCCCTCTAGATCGACTTCCTCCCAACGAAGTGGCGGTTGATAACCCAATGAACGACAAACGGCAAGCAGGCAGGTTGATTTTGAACATCCTGGTGGTCCAGTAAGAACAACGATACCTTTCTTTTGTGCTTTGGCTTTTGTACAGACTTCAGTTATTTCACGAAGTTTATCATGATGTATTGCTATGTCCTTCTAAAAAAGTTTGTATCAGCCAAAAAAAACTAACAAAAGGGAAAAAAACTGCATACGAGATTTTTTGGTGAATATAGATCCGACCAAATTTCAAGGGAGTTCTTTGGAATGTAATTTAATTTGGAAACTAGTGACCCATACCACTGTTCAGCATTGCTACGTCGTTTTTTTAATGGATACTGATCAGGAATACCATTTAACATAACCGTTTGTGGCGTCGGATGAGGGCGCAGACATATTGGACCACCTGGCCTCAGCCAATCCCGTGTCCCTCTGCGATCCAATGGCATGCGAGAAAGGAAGGCAGCCAACCAGAGAAGGACATGGATGAGATGCAGTATATAATGAGCGACGTGGCCAGCGTGGTGGACTCGGATGGAAGGCGCCTGACGCGTGGCTCTGGCTTCTGATTGGTCAATAAAGCCTGTTCTGTTGTACCGGTCTTTACCTATTTGGGCTCGGGTATTCTACACGTTAACGTAACGGAACTTCATAAAGCGCGGTTTAGGTCAAATAGGTCTATAATGATTTCATTCATTACAAATATATATTCCCAAAATCTCTTAAAGAGTCAATTAAGATGTTGACTATGCTCTCTTTAAATCAACATCTAGTGTACCTTTAAGTATAACCTTATAGAATATTCCCATCAAGAATAGAATACTATACCACGTAATTCTTTACATTAATATTAAATGTATAACAGTCTAACAGAGCATTATTGGTATTTAAGGGTTTTATTGTCGAAATTGGAACCACTGCAAACATTTTTTTTGAAAAGTAATATTTTAAAAAACTTGAAATTCTGGTAATGCTGATAACAGAAATGAATTATTTTCACAGACTCAGTCTAAAATGTGTGCGCCTTAGGTTTTTATGTCTTTTAAGTGACAAATTAAGCCAGAATCACATGGATATTTTGTATTACAGTTGACAAATATGGTGCTTTGATCAAATCATCTTTGAAAACACTGCCGCATTAAAAATCGAGTCAATTATTCTTTCTACAGTCCCTCGTGAAAGTTGAGGCATTTAAAATTGCTTCTGACATCATTTTATGCTTTATAATATTTGTTTGTTAAAGGCGTTTTGTATCGTGTATTTGCCTGGCGCCCTAATTGAGTTGCCTTGGCTCCGCATGCTGCACCTCTTTTGAGGGTAATTAGTTGGAATTCCTAATATTTTACATATAACCAACTCTGAGTTGTTAAACCACGATCTATTTTTTTGCAAGCGCTAATATCCCTCGACGATTTCCAGTTCGTTTCGTACTATCTTTTTAAAGTATTATGATTGTAGCACTGTATTAAATACTAGGACATAAATTTGACCCTTGGCTTTAAAATATCAATTATCCCACTCAACACAAATTCCAGTAAACCCGTGGCTTGAGATGAGTAACGAAAATATGGTACCTAATGAACTGGAAAATCCTCACCTCAATCTTCTTCCGGGATTCCAGAAATTGAGCATGATTGGATCAGATTGTAAATTTGTCCATTTTGATCGATCGATGTGCTATTCACTACTCAATGTCTTTACTGCATAAATTTTGTTTTTGTGCTTAAATCCCAACGCTTTTAGATGGATGAAAGTGAGGAGAGTGTCAGTGCTCTGTTAGAACGACTTGTGTGCGTTCGACGAGAGGGCAGGGAGAAAGTGGTAGAACTTACGCGTCAACGCATTGAAATGACACAGTCGCAGCTAGTAAATTTGCTTTGTTGAACCTTAAAGAAATCTTAGTTGCAACACGGTAAAGAAAAGATTGTGGAACCGTCTATACAACCTTTGAATTACCCGAAGCCTCCCCAACTACTGGCCAATTGCTTGCCTCTAACCGCAAGGGAACTAAACGATCTTACTGGTATGAATCGTGTCGATTACGTCACTTTTTTTTCTAGATTCATTGCAATTTTAAAGTAACGAAATGATTTTTTTATTTAAATATAATTTACACAATTCTGCTCAAGTCTTCTATTGGCTGCTGGTTGAAAGCCCACGCCACGAGTAGATTTTAATCGGCGATGGTAAAACGCAGAAAATATTTCGAGTATCGGTAAACACAGTACCTCTAAAAAAGAAAAGTGATGATCTATTACGTAACGATGCGTACCTTTATTGTAGAGCGCAACGTGTTGTCAGGGATCTTGAGACCAGTTTCGGCGAGCTTCTTTTTGATTATTCCATAGGTGACAAACGGTGAAACTTCAAACCGTTCCAATATCGCTTCACGAACCTAAAACACAATAGTTTATATCATGCGACCTACTGTCTACATACTTGTAAAAAGTACAAATATTACAGAGATAGAATCTCATCTCGAACAATGGAGAATGCGAAATCCCTCAAGCTTTATGGATTTGCCCACAAACCTGTTGGCCACACCGTTGTGGCCGTATATATAATTGATTTCTGGTCAGATTTATGAAGTGTAGAGAAATGGTATGCAAGTGTTTAGTGTGAGTGGCGATTGAGATTTACAAAACTCAACTAAGCCTGTGGCAGCGTGTAGGCGAACCCCTGATAGCATTTCAACTAAGTACAAGCTTATTACTGCCCACGACTGCGGAAAAATGAAGTCTAGAGGCTCACCTGATGCAGCGGACTGCTTGGGTCGCCGAATTCGACAGCGACTGGTGCCACGAAAAGTGGCTGTTTGGGCAGCGAGGAAGGCACCTGCGGCCAATTGATGCGCAATTCTCGGCCCCCCACGGCCAGGACAACGTTGTGCAACTGCAACTTCAACACCTCCCTCTCCGCCTCTGATCCCGGTGGCACCGCTGGATCCTTAGAAATCTGATCCCCCAGGGAGGCTAAGAACGGCTGCAAAACAAAGAAGCATTTAGAAGGCCGTCGCGTTTGAGCCTGGTGCGGCTTGTGCATCGACACCGAAGTACCTGACATGCTTTGGTTAACTCCGACAATGCTAGGATAGGATGAGATTGTAGCTTTTCCTGCACGAAACTGCAGATAACCGGATCCTCTGTCATTGTGTAAGCCGGTTCTCGACGGCTAGGCTCCTCCACCTTCTCTGTAATGCCATCTCCGCCGACTAAGGCGGACGTGGAGGGCGTCTTGTTTGGTGAGGGACGTCGACGTGGTTCTGGTTGCAGTACTGGGGGACTATATTCCATGGGAGTTGGAGCCGCAGCAGTCTGTTGTTCAGAAGGCCCTTCAAACTCGTTATCATGCTGTTTGGGGGACGCGGGCTCAGGCTTAAAGGTATTTGCCTCTGCGACTGGAGCCTGGTGAATTCGTGCGGGGACCGTCGCCTCCAACGGAGGTAACTCACTGGCCTCTGGTGAAACGGACTTGTCCTGGCTTGCATTGGCTTCCAACTGCCGTTGTGGCGAAGTTAGTGCTGGCGACTTGTCAGCGCCGGATTCGGAGAAAAGGGGCGGAATAGGGCGAGTATTTAGCACCTCCGTTCTTCGCAATGTCGGAGAAAGGGGCTGATGGTTGTGGCGGCGGCGGTGGTGGTGGTGTCCACTAGGATCGCACATACTCCTTGTGCGGGCTCTCTTACTGGCCGGAGGTCGAGTCGACACGGGAAGCGGGTCGGGAGAGAGGCTAAACAGTCTGGAACGACGGCGCTTCGTGCCTGTTCGAAGTGTGCTGTCGTTGTCTGTGTCGCTTTCTGAGGACAGCCGACCTGAGCAGCATCGCCGACGCTTTTGGACGCCGTCTGTGCGGGATAAAGTTCTGTCTGTCAGTAAAGCGTGCCGTGGCACAATTGTGTGCGGTAATTAATTCTAAGTACCAGTGTCTTCATGACTGAACGCTCTCTCTCTCTCTGTTCAAATTAAAACTGGGAGGGTGCAACGCGCACTCCACATTTGCGACGACTATCCAATCGGAAAAATTAGCCACAGTAGCACTAGTGCGTGGAACTCACCGGTGACAAGACGCTCAAGTTTCAGCTGACTGCAGAGCTGCCTAATCCGGAGTTCCCAGCCCGTCGCGTGTTGGTGCACCACATCGGGGTACCTGGAACCAGGACACACCAATTTTAAAACCGACAAGTACCACTTCTCGAAATCACAACTAATAAAATCGATACTACTGCATTCGCCTACAAAATGGCTGTCAGTATCCTAGAGATGCTTCATTCCTTAATAAACGTGCATTACGCTACACCAAGGTAATCATTGACTAAATTCGCCCAGAATTGGGAGCAGCACCTTTAAAAGTACAATTGTAAGCAGTTCGTCGTCAGATCAGCCTTAATCTATACCCCCAAACAAAAAGACAATGTAAGTTAGTACTTTTGAGATCAAGAGCAAGCGTGTCACAGGCATCACCGGTCACACATACCGTCGAATGAAGTTGTAATCGGGTTGGCGGAACTCCCAATGATTTGTGTGTCCCCTGTAACCCGAGGAGATGCGAGTACCAAGGTGCTCCAAGATCTCCGTAACTTCAAGCGACGGCAGCTGAAAATGAGAAGCTACGTGAAAAGCGAACATGGAAACAGCACTCTCTACTTTATCACTAAGTTAGTTTGCAGTAGCAGATTCACGAGTGCCTCAGTGTGTCTTATCTGGCATGCTCAAGCGGTAGTTCTTACCTTGGCGATTGATGAAACGGTCTTCCTTGTAAGGTGGTCACCGCGGTGAAACACCGCCATCTAAGAGTAAGAGTACAAACACATATCAGAAGATCACGGGTTTAGGCAAGGAGGGACAAACGAATTGATTGCATTATCAACTTACCACGTAGTCACGAGCCCTAATGAGCTGTGGACTGGGCACAGACGCGTGCTCGCTAAACGTATTTGGAGGATAAAGTACGTCACTGTAGTAAAAAAAAGAAGAAACAGTTGTGTTGCAGACAAGTTCAGTTGTAGAGGTCTGAGATTGTCGAAGCGCGAAGTAGCTAATCAACCCACCTGAATCTTAGCCCATTATACCAGAGTTTACCTAGTGAGGCTTACTAAATGAAGACGTCGCTAACACTTTAGGGCTTAGACCGCTACTATAACAGATAGGGAAGTAAACCACAGGACTTTCCACCACAATCAGGTGGAAGAAGACTTCAAGAAGCCTACCTTTTTACAACCCACCAGCCACAAAGCAGAACGGCAAATTTGTTGAGAATAGGGATGACAGAATTCGCGTTTACGAGATCCTTATTCGGAAATCGATCACGAAGACTTTCAAGCAGTTTGTCGAATCGAATAACATGTGCTGAAACCAGAAACGTCATTAGTGTACAAAGAAGTAAGAAGAGCATGCAAAAAAATCACAAAATAATACCTTTTAAAAGAATGCTCCGAACAAATTCATCTAGCGTGGGTTGCTTTTTGAGTTCTTCAACGAATCTTTTTACTCTAAAAGTCAAAAAATGCTTGATCCTTATAGGTTGTAGATCTCAAAAAAATATAATGACCCATGTAAAATCCAGCATCGGATTGGCAGACAAGGTGCCATTTTAGGGGTAAACACGTACTTGCAAACATCCACGGAGATAAAATTCACAATAATAAAAAAAACGTACTCGTTTGCTTCATCACGAATTTTCGAAAGAAGAAGATCTTCGCAAACGTCCTTTGTAAAATCATCCGAACATTCGTTCGATATTTGTTCCATTGGGCACATTAACACAGCACGATGATCAAATGCATTCGCCAGCTAAATTTAAAAAAAAATCAGTTAGAAACATCAAAAGTGATGTCTGTAATGGGTAAGGAGGTACATACCCTGTGACACCTGAACCTGGCAGGTTTCCAAGCTGTCAGCTGCAATTGTGACAAGTACATAAGATCGGAATCATTTTCAGCTGTTTTTCGCCTACTTGCAGCCCGCTTGGCTCCGAAATTCTCTGCTTCAGATCTCAGCCTTGCAGACACGACGGTGGGTTTGGCCAAACTCGACGAAGACACCTGATCCTCAACTTGCTCGTCAGTGAGTTCCGGCACTAAATGCGATTAGGTTTGCGTGAACACACACGGAGGAAACTTTAAAAAAATACATTGCCAGTCTACGAAACGCACCTTTAACGGGTTGCTTTATGTTGTCCATAATTAAAACATTCGGTTTTAGTGGAACAAAATGACATTCACCTAGAAGAATAAGCAAACTGAATTTTACTTACCGTTGATAAAATAGCCCAAAAGGGATGCGTCGATCTTTGCGGGCGTTGAACGAAGTGTGTACGAGTCTCTTCATGCAATGAAAGGAACTAAGTAAACACTTACTTTTTTTCTGAACTGGCCTTTGCATTCGCTCTTCGCCCGTCGCTAACGTTTATTTCCAAGTGATCCAAAGTAGCTTTGATTCTAGAACTTCTGAGGTGTTCAGTCTCTAACGGCCTATTCTTGTCTCTGTTTTTGTGCTAGCAAGTATGGTCAGCAGATAAAATTACTACCAAAAGCAAAAGCAGATTCTTCGAGAACTTAGGCGAGATAAAGCAATCAATCTACCAAGTGACACTGAAAACGACAAAAATTACTTCTTTAACAACTCCAGGCGTCCTTTCAGTCTTAACCGATTCCATTGTAAGCAAAGGTAACGCTTACACCCAATGAAATTCGCGATATCAGAACATTGACTAATTGGGTCAAGAACAAAATGAAGCAGCTAAGCCTATGCACGCAAGCTAAGCACCAAATCAATTTAAAGAAAATTTCTCAAGTAATCTCATTAGAAATTTTTATTTATTACCATTGAATTTTTTAAAAGTTCCTGTTGCAATTTATGCTGAATCTTTAAAACAAACAGGAACGCTTCCTAGACCTAAAACAGGAATATGCACGAATACAGAGCAAAATAACCATATTTCTCTTCCACGTGAATACTTGCGAACAAGCTCTACATATTAAAAAGCTGACCAGAAATATGTGCACGCTAAATGTTACCGAAGACATTTCAAAACTGTAATTTAAGTAGTTTTAAGTGCTTGAGTAGCGGAAACTGAAATGGGAAAATATTATAACTCACTTGAGTAAATCCGGAAATGTAATCTTTTTTTTTAGCTATTTATGCAGATTATCTACAAACCAATTAAGTGTTGTTTCTTTCTAGTACCCATTAGTCTATTTGAAAACTCTAGATTAAACTTTAATATCCCGATGCAGATTTTAGGCAGCGAATTTCTGAATATTTGATTCTATTATTTTAACACTGAGGCAAAGAAGTTGAACCACCAAATTAAAATTTTCATACAGGTTAAAGTCGTATTTAGGAACCACCTACCATTTAGGTTTAATCAATTCATAAATATAAAATATTCGTTGATTCTTATGAGGAATACATTATACAGTTTTGATGGTCCCCAGCATGTAGTTTTGAACCACAATGACTTAACTCTGGCTCGGTTACGCTACCATAAGACCGGAGAGGACTTAAACAGCCGTTTACTTCAGAGTTCATCCACGTTGGTGTCGTTGTGTCGTGTGTGGGGTTTGCGCATGTGTATTCATGCCTCGGATGTGTGAGTCATAGATGCGCTGATATCGAGACCTAGGTGAAAGGATAATTCTGGATAGATATTCTTGCTAATGAGGGAAGGAGTTGAGGATCCGCGGGGCTGGCGATATGCTGCGAAAAGTGGGACCCTGAGTCGGAGGCTGGAGTGATCGGATTAGCGAGTGTGAATCAACGCGATTCACAACAGAATGGCATTTTCGAATTTAGTAATTTCTTAATAAAACTCGATGCTTATGATGAATTTCATAACACATAATTCATCGCCTTCTATGCTTTATTTGTATTATTCAATTTCCTGCACTTAAATTTGCAAAGAAAACATCGAGATCTATTTGTGAAGATAATCGTTCGTGCTAATGAGTAGTGAATTGAGAATCCGAGCGGCTGACGACATGTTGCGAAAAGGGTAACCTTGTGTCGTTGGATGGAGATACCAGATTACCGAGTGTGAATAAACACGATTCACAACAAGGTCGTTGGTTGCCACGGAATGCCAATTTTAGATTTTATGTGAATTTAGCAACGAAGAGAATCAACATTAATTTAAGCGATTAATTATTAGATGGGGAACCTCGTTACTGTGTGTTCAATTCGAACAGATGTCGGACTGCTAAGGCTGCAAGCTTAACTAAAAGGAAATTTTTGAAGATTTAATTAATACCTGAAATACGTAGTTATACTTACACAAATTAATCAAATTTCTGGCTAATGCAATGAGCTGTTTTTCTTTATCAAAACCGCGAACCGCAAACCAGACAGCTATAAGAAAGAAAAAGAACTGCCAAATAAAGGCTATCAGTCTTTAGATAGCAGTTAAACAACAAAAGAAAGGGAGGAACAAACACCTAGGTTGCAGGAGCCGTTTTTTTATCGACCACAGAGAGACATGAATTAGGAAACATTGGCAGCATTTGCTGCTTAGAAGTCGATTTTCTAGTTTATTAAGGAGTCCGCCATCCAGACAGGTCTGCAAACGTTAAGCATCTAATATTTTGGAGTGGCTGGATGAGCACTGTAAAACGATTTTGACAGTTTGGCGAACCTGGATGTGGAAGGAGGTGTTATGGTCTCAACATCCACATTGCAACAGTTGTTTAGATTTCAAAATTTTATTTTTCAAAAGTAAATGCTGTTTATGAATGCAAACTTTTGCCTTTGCATTCCCGTTTCTCTTTCTATTGGCTCCTTTTGAGTATACGGTTTCTCTTTACGCTTTCAAGGCAGCCTTCGTCAGATATAAACAGGCCCAAGTAATAGTATAATTGACAGTTTCATTGCAGTTAAAAAATAGTCAGAATGACATTCACAACCACATTGCTTATGAGTGCATGATGCGAACGTCAAAACCCTAACACTTAAACAATAAAACTGGTAGGATACAAGTTGCTCACCGAAATGCATATCAAACAGTAACAATGTCATTCTGACATCGTCAACTGACTGGTTTTATTTTAACATTATCTCAGGTACTGACTGCAACCTGGTTAAAAATATCAGGTCGGAGCTTGTAACGCTGCAAACAAATTAAGGAGAATATGCATACAGTGTATTGTTGTCTGTAAATAAGTCATAAAAATGCGAACTCTAGCACATCAGCTAGAATCTTGGGTTGATGCTTTTTTTAAATCTTAAGTTAAGTCAAGATGAAGCTTTTAACTAAAATAAAAAAAGAAAATTGCAGGCAGCACAAATGTCTACCTTAAATAAAATTTGAGACATTTTAACTGTTCGATAATTCTCGCAGAACCGTTTAATTTCGCATCTTAGTGACAATGTCATTGGCTACCATCGCCCACTTTTCCGCCTTGTTATTGTTGCGTGATTGCCGCAATTGAACATGGTTAGTTGATTGTTCTGCAATAGACACGTAATTCACGACTAATTACTTTTGTTACCACTTTTCCGCTACATTTTGTGCATTGCACAGCACTTTGCAACTCTTTGTTGTTGCATTGTTTTCTTACTTGGTCATCTACTTGCCATTTCGCCTAACTTGAATTTCGATTACCGGTAGCATGTTCTTCAATCTGTTGTTTTACTTTGCGTTATGTACTTTGTTTTCTTTCCAACAGTGCTACCTTTATTACTTGTACTAATTTAGTCACGTTGGATGCACGCTCAACTTACAACTT
Source organism: Mesocestoides corti (assembly GCA_900604375.1). NCBI lineage: Eukaryota > Metazoa > Platyhelminthes > Cestoda > Cyclophyllidea > Mesocestoididae > Mesocestoides > Mesocestoides corti. The sequence goes on from UXSR01005647.1 coordinate 26,791, forward strand.
GTATAATACGCTTCAAATCAATTTACATTTTTCTAGCTTGCTCTTCAACCCGTCCAAGTCTTGAATCAAGGTGCTGATGAGGAGAAAGCTGAAACTGCTCGTCTTGTAAGCTTAACACGTCGTATAATCATACCTTACTTAGTCTTCTTTTATGGGTGCCATTGCAATTGGTGATCTCGTTAAAACCACTCTTGGACCCAAAGGTATGGACAAGATCCTTTTGGGTTCCGAGACCTTTGAAGTCACAAACGATGGCGCTACAATCCTTAAGTCAATTGGCATTGATAACCCAGCTGCCAAGATTCTCGTCGGTATGTCCCGTCTTGTTCCAGTTTAAGCTTCTGCTAGAAATGAGTAAGGTCCAAGACAACGAAGTTGGTGATGGCACGACGTCTGTTGCTGTATTTGCATCGGAGCTTCTTCGTGTGAGTTAAAATTGCAAGCGTGTTTTAACATGATTTCGTCGATTTGATTTATTTCAAGAAAAATTTCTTGCTTGTTTTAGGAAGCCGAATCCCTTGTTGCTTCAAAACTCCATCCACAGACTATAGTGTCTGGATGGCGTGCCGCCTCAAATGTGGCTCTTGAGGCTCTGGAAAAGGCTGCCAAATCCCATGAAGGAAGCATGTCTGAACGTCACGCCAATTCCGATTTCAAAGAACAGCTTCTCAAGGTCGCTAGGACTACACTCAGCTCGAAATTACTTACCCATCACAAGGAACACTTTGCAAATTTAGCTGTCAATGCCATCCTTCGTTTAAAGGGTAGCGGCAATCTGGAGGCTATTCAGGTGGGTCTTGGCCCTGATTTTCCGCATTATCATAATCTACTGATTTTACCGCTTTTTATGTTCCTCTACCTTTTGCTCTATCCGAGTTGTTAATATTGTGTCCTGGTTAAATTTTTAGATTATCCAAAAGCTCGGTGGCACCTTGTCTGATTCCTACCTCGACGAAGGCTTCCTTTTGGACAAAAAGGTCGGTGTGAATCAGCCCAAGCGAATTGAAAATGCGAAAATCCTAATTGCCAACACTCCAATGGATGCCGACAAGATTAAGATCTTCGGTTCCAAAATTCGCGTCGACGCGATCTCCAAGATTGCTGATCTCGAGATCGCCGAAAAGGAGAAGATGAAAAACAAGGTCGAGAAAATTATAAGTCATGGCTGCAATGTCTTTATTAATCGGCAGTTAATTTACAACTACCCAGAACAACTCTTTGCTGATGCCGGTATTATGGCCATCGAACATGCTGATTTTGAGGGCGTTGAACGACTTGCTCTCGTGACCGGTGGTGAAATCGTTTCCACATTCGACTCGCCCGAAACTGCAAAGCTTGGTCACTGCGATCTTATCGAAGAGGTAAGTGCACTGTGCTAGGTTGTTGTTGGTTCACCTTTGTAATATGATGAGGCAGGCTTCCTAATTTGTCTTGTGTGTGTGTGTGTGTTCCACAGACAACCATTGGAGAAGATCGCCTCATCAAGTTCTCGGGTGTTGCACTGGGCGAGGCGTGTACCATTGTGCTTCGCGGTGCCACCAACTCAATCCTCGCCGAGGCTGAGCGCTCCCTTCACGACGCGCTTTGCGTTCTGCAGCAGACTGTTAAGGACCCACGCACGGTGTGTGGAGGCGGCGCCATGGAAATGCTGATGGCCGAGGCCGTCTTCAAGGCGGCTGCTTCGACCCCCGGGAAGATGGCTCTCGCCATGGAAGCCTTCGCGACTGCCTTGCGACGAATTCCCAACATCATAGCCGATAATGGTGGTTTTGACAGTGCTGAACTTGTCTCTCAACTGCGGGCTGCTCATGTTTCAGGCAAAATGACCATGGGTTTGGGTAAGTTTACTCACCATCTGCGTCTATTTGATTTCAGTCAAATCCGACCGGAAACAGCTTGCACAGAGGAATGTATTTATGGTAGTCTTCATCCTTAAAAGCAGTTGCTTTTAAAGTGTCTGTGCAGGAGCGCAGTTCGATTAATATTGCTCCCTTTATTTGGCCTTTAGATATGGACCATGGGTGCATCGCAGACATGGAGGAGCTTGGCATCACTGAGTCGTACAACGTGAAGCGTCAGATCATAATATCTGCCTCGGAGGCCGCGGAGATGATAATTCGGGTAGACAACATCATGCACGCTGCCCCGCGCAAGCGTCAGCCCCGCCCTTAAGGCACTTTTGCACCCGCGTCGCCACCTTCGTTTGCCACCGTTTTGACAATGCATTTGCTCTAGCGTGCACTGGCAACTTTTACTCTCCAAGTTTCATTAAATTGTTGCTATTGTAACTGATTTTGTCTCCTACCGTCGGTGGGATATAAGACGGCGTTTAAAAATACTGCAACTCATCTAAAGAACGCTCGTTGGGGCTTCAGATTGTGGTAATTGCCTGGACGTCCTCCGGTGGCACGACTTTTTTGTTCTGCAGACCTTTCAGCGATTATACATGTAGACATTTGTCAACCCCCGACTCCAATACTATAAAGATCTTCCGCAACTATTACGTCAAATCGTGGCTGGAATTTGCATCGTCACGCGCCATTAAAAACAGTAGATTCAAAGTTCTACGGTTGCTCTTAGCGCTGGTGGTTATTTGCGAAAACGGGGTCCCCAATAATAATGTTGCTGCTATTCTTGTTGTGTTGCTAAGATTTCAAATGGCAGCTCATGCATATTGCCGTCCAAAATAACTAGTTGACAAGTTTGAGGTTATGAGCTGCTGCCCACTTGCCTCTCTCGGAGGTCGTGTTATGCGCTGATGACATGTGTTCAGCTAACTGGTAAATTTGGGATGCATGAAGCAGAATCCAAAGAATTGGACAAAAATGCTGTTCTTTTGGTATACGGAGAACAGTCTTGGCCAGTTCCCTTGGTAATTTACCCCCCGTCCCGCCAGTCGTGAAATCATTCAATTGACCGAGACCGGTTAGTGGAAAGGGATTTGGCGTTTCTTGAATCGAGGATGCAATACGTTTAAAACTATACATTTAGTGCAAGCCGGTATGACGCCCTGCCGAAAACCGAGGGCTAATGGCTTTAATGACGCCGTAATACGCGAGGAAAACGAACAAGCGATGAAGATAACGGAATTTTAAGTATGTTAACACGGAGAGGTAAAATCAATATCGAGATGTGATAGTACCTGCATTCTTTGGTACTAAATCATCTACCTTTTGCTGGATCCGAAGATAGTGTGATAGACAGTGACTCTCTAATGATTTGTCTTTGTTCAATTCATCCCTAACATTATTGTATCAGCCAGTAACAAAACACGCTGGTAGAATCTATGCCCAAAATCTCCACCTTCTCATCCTGTAGGGAGCTTTACTGACGCCGTTAAAGGCGTCGGGGTCACCAGTTTATTGAGACGCCAAATAGCGCTAGTTACCCAACAAACACGAAGTCGGTGGAAGGACAGACGAAGCCGTGGTGGTCTGTGGGGTTTGCGCGTGTGTATTTAAACCTTGGATGTGTGAGTCATAACTGCGCTAACATCGAGACCTAGGTTAATCCAAGATAAATATTCGTGTGAATGAAGGTGGAGTTGAGGATTTGCGCGGCTGGCGCCATGCTGCGAGAAAGGGGGCCCTGTGTCGTTTGGCCAATTACTTGTAGCTTTGCCGAGGCAGGTCAAAATCGATAAATCCTGGTAAGGGTGTTATTGTGGAGCTCTAAAGATGTTGTACCCAAATGAAGTGGTCAAAGTAAGCGATTATCTTTAATAGTTGCAGACTTGAATGAAATCCAACGTCATCATCGCCTAAATTTAGCATTTTTCAGAAACCAAATGAGTTGGTGGCTTGAACATGCGGTGTGACCTACTGTCACGTCAAACATGACCTTTCTCGTCCGTGCTCGATAAAATCTTCGATTTTATGACTCATTTTCCGGTCTGCTATGTCCCAGTTGCAGATGGACCACATTATTCCACTAGTGGAGGAATCAGAGGCTTGGTGTTTATTAAAGACATGGAAAATTTGTCTTCCATTAATTACGACCACTGATTACATCACGCGATGATGGTCAATTTGGAAGTGCTTAATATAGTGTTAACGGTACACCATCAGAAACTTATGATATCATCTCATCTTCCTTAATGCCGCAGTAATGCTTCGACAGATTGTTTCGTTGTCATTTGGATGGAAAAAACGCTGTTTATAACTTATCTGTGTGTTGACTAGTCGTCGTCGTTTGCGCTCAGAAAATCTATCAAGGTTAACAATTTGAAACAGCGCAAGTATAGCCCTCATTATTCTTTATAACGTCTAAAAATATGCGGTCACACACGGAGCCAAAAAACGGAATTGAACATGGGAATATTATTGGTCGCTTGATGCTAATTGGATAATGTGGGAGATAGATTGACCCTGTAAGTTTCCGACCCATGGTATGGTGAATAAGAGAGAGATAGGCAAAAAGGAGCACTTTAATAAAGGCCGAGACAACC
>UXSR01005647.1:31524-43275 GCA_900604375.1 Mesocestoides corti
ACCCGTTAGCGGCCAGTAGGCAAGGCCACAGGTGATTTACTATTGGAGCTTCTTGTTGAATCTTCAAACGACAGTCTGCAACTCCGATGATGATACGTATTGGCCATCAACTTTGAGCGTTGTGAATGGCCTCGTATTCTATGAGATCTGAGTCTGCCAGGAGATGCAATTGGTTGTCGATTGGCCACCCCAGAGACGTGATAAGACATCTGCTTGATCTAGATACCAGATGCATCTTCATTGGATTGCGATGTAATGATGAGCTTGCCAAGAGGCTATGTTGGTTCCTTGACATATTCAATGACTAAGATGGATTAGGCTTAGATCTCTTTCTACCGCCAACTCAAGTGGTCTGCTGAAGAGCAATAGCTGCAATAATGATTTCTAGATTGTGTTCAAATGCATCATCAACAAGTCAGAGCTGAGCGTTGTTTCAAATGAGGTAAAAGCCGCTTGACAATCAAAGCATTCGGTTCGGATGTGGTCGAACACCGTGCAGTGAAGGCAGAGATGCCGAGTAATACCTGAAAATTTTTGGGCGTTAGAATTTGTACAATGGTGACAATATTCTCATAAAATTACTGGCGACTGAAAGAATCGAAGGTGAAGACAGGCGCTGGCATTACTCTGAACGAAAGCGGCACACAGTGTCTTGAATCCTGTAAAGAAATACGTAGAGTCATGTACGTAAATCATTCTGCAACCTGATAACAATTTGTTGTTGGCCATAATAGGATTTCTTGACTGAAAGTAATGCGATGCTCTGCTAAACGTAATGGTTTTGTTGTGGGCCCCAGTTTGTGGTCTTGAACCACGCCGGGGCCACTGAGTTAACCCTGGCCCGATTACGTTTCCCTGATACGCGCGATGAAGGAAAAGATCTGAGAGGACGTGGACACAACCGCTTACTTCGGAGCTCAACCACGTTGGTGTCGTTGTGCCGTGCGTGGGGTTTGCGCGTGTGCATTTATACCTCGGATGTGTGAGTCATATATGCGCTAACATCGAGACCTAGTTTGGAGGATAATCTAAGATAAATAGTGTGAATGAGGGGGAGTTGAGGATCCGCGCTGCTGGCGACATGCTGCGAAAGGGGGGACCATGTGTAGGATGTGGAGCGACCGGATTGAGAGGTGTGTGAATAAACACGATTCACAACAGTTTAAACAAACCCAACCAAAATATTTTGCTGAAGAACGAACCGTTAAGACGAAACATTAACGGACGAAAGTTGATCAAGACTGTGGTAGACTTCCGTCACCCCTGACCACTTCGTCCTGGTTAGTTCCTAGCAGGACCTGTGATGTGACGAGTTTTTGACTTTGGCTTTTCCTGAGATCAGGGAACTGTTTGTTTGGTAACATGGACGCGATTGACAAAGATTATCTTTGTGGTCAACGGTCTTCCATTGTTCGAGTAGGCATTTTTTTAAAATTTTAATGAACGTTGTAAGATTGAACCAAAAATATGATCTTAAACTTGACCGCAAGCACCGAAGCTTATTCGTGCAAAGCAAACAACATATAACTCATATTATTTGTTTGTGTTATGGGCCTACCAAGTAGGGACCTACACAGTGAGGTTACTATCAGTTTGTCGATCAAGGATAGCCACACCGTCGAGGCTGGTCGCAAGGCAGACAGCAGCAGAAAAGGAATAAGAGAAATCTAGGCCTATTCTAGAATTCTGCATACAAATGCAAAGGGGCTATGACGTATGGACAGGTTAGTGTTGAACCAGGGAGATTAGAAAGGCGCGACGACGAAGGGATTCGGGAGGACAAATGACAGTCCAGGCTGGCGTCCGCTGACCGAAAAGACCTCGTCACTTAGCAACCAAAATGGAAGCATCTAGATCACTCAAGAAATTGAGGTATGTTGTGGGGATGCTAAGACTATAAACGGTTAATATGTAGTTATTATTAGGCAAATTGTCCAGGGTTTGCTCCTTGCTTGCTACTGCTGTCTTAGAAGAAAGGCTATGGGCGGACACCGGCGTTCCAAAGAAACTGGCCTAACCTGTTCTCTAGGAAAACTTTAAACGCGAAAAGCTGAAGGTTTCGAATGCTGATTTGTGGTAGTAGTGGAAATAGGATAAAAGGTTGGGATTAATGATTTGAAGTCGAGTGCAAATTAAAAATTGTGTTCGGTGATACTGACATAGAAAAGGTCAGAGATAATCATAGTTACCAAAATGATTGCCAGAATAGTGTGAGTTGATATAATTGGCACTTTGCAATACTATTTCAAGAATGATGCAGGTTTACAAGTATTACCCAGTACATATTCATGAAAGCACACGAATCAAAATGCAAATAGCATCACATGTAAGGCGCGCGCTGACAATCATTTTATGCTGTTTTGCTATGAATAGTCCGAAAAATATATTGATGTGTGACTCAATTAAAATAGCCAAGGTATGCATTAATACATATGCCTTTATTTGTGATTTAACTATCTCAATTGCAATATTGGCGAAAGCCTAGACTTTCTAAGGTAATGCTTTTCACATTACTGAAGAAAAACTCTCAGCAAACACCGAAATTACGGATTTTAGGTAAAAGAGAGCATATTCCGTCCCACGTAATCGACACATATCTCAATGGTATCCCGACGTTCAGGGTAATGTTATTGCAATGTTAGAATTTGCCTCGCACTGATAAATGCCTCTCTGTAAATTTTAAAACACACTCCCTCAAAGATAATTTTTAAGCAAAATTAAATAGTAAATACCTATTTGCGAAATTTAGTTAAGCCATGTCTATTATAAAAAATAACTACGATATTTCAACCCCAAACTTGTTGTTTTACAAATTATTTTTACAATGTGCTTTTTCGGTAAAGAGTCCCAAGGTCATTACGAACATTTCGTCAGAAGCATTATATCACAAATTCAGTGGAAAGTTTTTAGCATACGATTGCAGTTAGCATATTCTCGTTTGGGTAGCTAGCCAAAGTATTTTTTATCCTTACTGCGCTATCTGTAGAACCGTGTGCATATTAATGAATTTTCAATGTCAAAAATTTTAAGTTCCTTTTCAGATGATTAATTGTTTACATGTACGAAATGGTGTCTTTGATTTCAGATTGGGTTGCTAAATTTAGTCATAAAACATAAACGAAGAACCAACAATACTAAGTGTTTAATCTGTATATCAAAGAATTGCTTATGCCTATGGCACGTGCTCTTCAAATATATGTTTACAGAACTTTTGAACTGAAAAGAAAAGTTCCACGGTAGATAAGTCACATTAGTGCTTGGAGAACCTTATTGTACAGCACTTCATCAACTTAATTCGTTAAGTGTAAAGCACCATAAACTACATTAGTGTAATCTATTTTTTTATACCAGTAGATTATTATAAAGATGTCATTTTGCGGGCATTTCATTCTGTTATCGGTTGCAGTATACTCCAATATAGATGTATGTGATTAGGTTTAATTTCAGAGGCCATAACTTTTAGCAATCCAGGACCCTCAACAAAATGCCTCAACATTCGCTTAGTAACACCTTTTGATTTCAAAGCGACAATCTGTCGAAGGACTAGCATTTATCCAACTGATGTCTTATCCCCCGCTATAACCTTTTCCGAAAAGACTTCCTCCTAATATTTTTACTAAGACTTAGGTGCCTGGTAGCGCAATCTGCTTATTAATGGGCCAGCACGCAGGTTCCAAATTAATTGCCTTTTTGGTTCCATTTAGACGAAAAGCATGAACCAGCTATCTGCACGAAGATTTGGTGATCAATTTGTTTTTTTGGCGGTGACAAATGATGAGCTGTTCTTCTATGTGTATTCCTTTGGAAGCTACTGGACTGCGAAAGACACTTCCTTTCCTTCCAAATCTGCTGAGAAGCTAATCGCCGCCTTTGACAAAGTTGAGTCGGTTGAAATAAAACAACTCGAAGGCGAGCGTTTACAGATTCGGTGGGATAAAACAGACGAGGTACCCTGCGTATTCGTTGGGAGCATGCATGTTAGATTGACGAATATAGCGCTACATTAACAAAGACATCCACTGACAACTTTCTTCACCGACTTACCGACAGTATCACGGCGCAAGTTGCAACAATCAAGGAACTAGTATCCGCGAACGAGCAACTTAAATCTGCCGAAGAAGCTGTAATTCACAAGTACTCGGATGCAGTCTTAAAGTACACTGAACGAGAACACATACTGTTTTCGAAGTTTGCTGCATTATTAAACGCAAAAACTGCCAAGATTGTGGAGCTAATGTCTAACCGCGAAAAGAACCAAGAAGAAACCTTGAGCGATGTAACCGTCTTCTCAGACGACGAAGAGGTTCCCGTGCCCTCCACCAGTAAACATGTGACCAAACAACTCATGGAGAAGCTTTCACAAAAGACCCCTCCCCCTAAAATTGGCTGCAAAAGGTAAAAAAACCTTGCGTAATCCCAGTCGTTTTAGACCGCTTCCTCTGGCACCACCGTCGAACGAAATGGATCTGGATGACATTCTCTAGTTATCTACCTTTTCTTATTTTGAGTGTAACTTGATTATATGAAGTCTCCAGATAACTGCGCCCGTGTTTGCGACAAACTTGATACGACTTGTGGCTACCGCGATCGATCTAGGGAAAGTTGCATTTTGCACACGTATACGAAGTCACGTATGAAGCATGATATGTATATTGTGGTGGCCAAAGTTTCATCCATATAGACATAAAAAACAGTAGGAAAAGTGGGCAGTATATGTGCATTAGGCGTGCGCTGATCTGTTATCAATTACTACCGACGACAGGGAATAGCCGGTAGGCCATAGACAACGACAGATTTGCCCACCAAGCTTGGCAACTTGCAGGCACTGGTGGCCCTGAAGATCTGCCCAGTGAGGCACAAGGATGCTGGATCGTTATCCTTTGACTCCACTAGCCACCGGGAGAGGAAACTCTGCGTGAAGCGATCGATATCCCGATCAGTAACATCCCACAGCAACGAAACAGCAGTCGGGCTAAAAAGATAAATCAAGGGAAGGCGATATGAGGGGACATCGGTTATCAAATCGACGAGAACACAAAGGTGTCAATTAAGTTACAAACAGCAAGATACAGAACATGGACACCTAGCAGCGTGGACTTTGTTGGCAATGTATTTACGCCTATTAGGACGCGCCAATCAGTACTCAGTAGAATTGCAAGGGGAGGTATTAGGAACGCAAGGTTGCACTCACGATCCGGCGATCAGGTGGTTGAATATCGACGCGTAGGCCTCATGTCTTCCTTCCAACCTCGGTCGACCTGAACTGCAACCGATGATTAGGGCAACGGCTTTAGCGTTCAGACCTTCGTCGAATGTCGACATCAGGTATTTCGATCCGTTGCCGTGACCCAGGTACACGAAGAGGTCGTGCTGCGTGAAGCCACTGACGACGTCTCTGGCCGGGGGCATTTGACCAATGACTCCGTTCCACGTGGGGAAGTTTTGTTGGATGTAATCCCTAAAGGTCTTTTCAGTGTGCTCGAGATTGGCTTCGGGGTTGAGCACGTAGAAGGCCGAGCGAGGGTCAAATTCTTTGGTACAGGAGGCGGCGTATGTGAGCTGGCCAATCACGAGACTGAGCGAGAAACTCCGGCACACCGAGGGGACTGTGGAGGTGGTGGCAGCTTCGTCCTCCGATTGACCCCAAATCAACCACTCCCAGGGTAAATAAGCGAGGCGCTGCGAACACAACGACCGGGATAAGGGCAAACGCGAGATGTCTGATCCAACACGTTTAATAACTGAAAACCTACCCTGTCGAGCACCAAGATAGTTGGCCGCTCCAACTCCGAAGATGCTTTTGGAATGTCTTGTCCCTGAATCCAGTTAATGTCGTCTTCAGTGAACCAGTTAGTGCGCATTTCTTTAACTAGGGTCTATAAAAGAGAAACCATTTCTATCGTCTCAGCTGAGCAAATAAGTGACCTCGAGGGAATCAAGGTGCGAAATCTTTGGTGAAACGATGGCATTCGGAGACAATCCACGGGCACAGCAACTTTGAACTCATCGCACCCATAAGTCAGCAGAGTTAGAGAAACTTGGGTGCCCAATTAGACCCACAGACCCGGCAATTAATCGATAAACACAAGAGATGAAGTGGAAAGTGATGCAAATGCGGCGAAGTACGTTTAAAAAAAACACAAAAGGCAGAAAATTGGGTTGATTCCAGCACACCTTTAATCGGTGGTCGAGGGAGAATCGAAGGGACCAAAATCGACGCCGGTCCTCCTCCTGCATCGAGTCGGCGTTGGCGGTTTGGATTTCATCGAATGCCTCCAGGTAGTCGAGACCCTGATAACAGAGCAAGAGTCGTTAACAAAAACAGAACAGAAATTCCAGTCTTCGTTTGCAACTACACCCATGATTCACAAACCAGAAGCTAACATCGTTTTGACCCGATATCAGCAAATAAAGTTACAGCTACTTCACGCTTCTGGCAGCGTCCATGACAACCGTCTACGCGTCATCGACATCGCCTTCCGAGAGTATGAGCAGAGAAACGTATTTGCGCTTTCTTACGCTGTAGGAGAAGTTGTGGATGACACGGGAGTGAAATCCCGCCGCCGGTCCGCCAATAACCCAACGCGTGGCGATGAGGTACACCTGGCGTCTCGCGCCGAGACCACCGGCCACGAGGTCATGCGAGGGGCGCGCGGAGTCATCGGTAGGCGCGTCAGGACGACGAAGCTGGCCGAGCTCATCGACCAGCATTAATTGAATAATCGTGACGGAGAAGTCGGTGGCGACGTCGGCGAGGTACTTGCTGGAGTCGTTCGGAGCTGCCACGGAGTACACGGAAAGGAGGACCTTCGGGGTGACGTCATCTCTGAAATGGGAACAAGTGATACCAGAAAAAAAAACAACTACAGCGCAAAATTTGCCGCATGGAGTGAGGTCAGACACACACTTGAGTTTTGACGACAGGATTGAGGAGTAGAGGCTGGAGGCGGCGAGACCAACTGCCTGACCGAAGAAACGGGCTGCTTGGTCGTGGCTGCCGCGTCCCAGCCAGCGCAGACCCAACCACTGACAGACCGGACGCAGGAGGTGGGGGATGGGCAGGCCCGCGAGGGAGGAGTAAACCGAGTAGAGACGATCAGCGAGAGCATCCTGGGCCTTGAGCACCTCCTCAGAGGGGCACAGAGGGGGTAGGTGTGAAGGGGAGACGTGCGAGCGGTGTTGGCTGGCCCATTTATGGGCCATTCGGACGTTGCGTGGACGGAAGGCTCGGCGTTGGGCTGCCGGACAGGACTCGGTTGCGTCTTCCGCTTCTTCATCCGCCTCAACCTCCTCCTCATCACCACTGTCCTCGTGGTTATTTGCGGACACTTTAGGCTGACGCTGACGCATTTTCGGTGGTTCTGGATCCTTGAAGAGACGCAGTCTTGGTGGTGGAGGCATAGTAGGTGGCTGCGAGCAGGAATTAAAAGGGAACTGGTTGGAAACACGTCTGATTAAAGGTACTTCTACGTCTGACACTCAAACCCAGCTTACATCTGCGTCGTGGTGAATCTGAAGAGGAGCCCTACCCTCCAGACCGAAGGTATAACCGGAGGCAGAGGGTCCGACGTAACCGAACAGGGAGTTTGTGGCAGAGACTGATCTAGCAAGGCTGCCAATTCTGTCGACTTCGTCGTTTGACTGGTAGCCGGACCTCGATTGGGTGGACTTCTTGCCACCACATGTGACCTTGAGGCCTGATGACGCCGTCGAAACTACACGTCGAAATGAAAAGGGGTTGAGAGGGGACGCGTCAAACACTGCAACCGTTGTCGTGGTCTTGTGATGTCAAAGTACGACATTCTGGAAAAGTATGTGTCATTTAGCCAAGTTTTGCTGACAACTAGCTACACTTGAGGACATCAAAGCAGTCAATAAATCCATTAAAGAGGATTCCCACGACCACGCAACCACATTCAGCACAAAAACTCGCCTTTTCGAGCATCCACTGGAGCCGAAGTGTCGCGTTCCACGACAGCACGTCGTCTGCTTCGCCTGGGGAGTACTTCGTCATTCGCCCAACCGCTCACCGGTCTGCGTGGAGCGTTCGGCGGAACGCGGAACTCAGAAGCGGCGACCCGTCGGTCTGTGGGCGGGGACGCGGGAGCGAGCTGGGCCATTTTGGTAGCAGCGCGGCCCGCTTTCGTTGAGGGATTGACCCTGGGCGTCAGCGTGCATTTGCGTTCTACGGCGGTCGACAGGTTCTCCGGCGAGTCCGGTGCCTAGAGATTTGTGGGTTTTTACATCGGCGCTTTTCTTCACTGACAAGACAAGACAAGAGCACGGTTTTACCTGATCGGCGGGGGAGGGTGGAACGAGGGCGGACAGGTAGTGGTCCTGACCCATCACCTTAGTCCTCACGAGGTCTGCCATCTCCACAAGCCAGGCCCACAAACACCCGTTGAGGATTCGGTGGGCGCAAGAGTTCGGTGTGAAGAAGCCCTCTTGTGCATTGATGGCGTTGTTTCCCCTGCCTGAAATAACACTCACCATCGCCTCTATGGAAGGAAAGCCATTGTGGGAGGTCATTGTGACGTTGGTCTTCACTGGAGACGTGGGGAACAGCCCGGCCACACCACCGGCCGCGGCGCTGACCACTGGGTTTGTCGCCATTCCGCTGTAGTTGCCGTCATCCTCCTCATCGCCATCAGCATCTTCGTCACCGAGGTGGCGTCTACCGCGAGGTTTTTGCTCTTTGATGAATTCAGACTCTTCAGCGGTCTCCAGCGAGGCCTTGTTGTCGCTGTGGGCCTTGTCACGGTACCTGATGATCTCCTGCAGTGGAACCTTCGAGTGAAGGATGTGGTTGAGCTGGGTGAGGCGTAGATCGAACGCCCATTTGCGCTGACAGTGGAGGTCGGTGTAGGCCATCATGCAAATTGCCGCCTGCGCACTGTGAGACAAGAGAATTGGCGTGTTGAGTGGACGCCGAACGAGGTAATCGAAATTAGAGGGGCTGTACGTACCACGAGGGGATGTGGAAGCGCTGGGCAATCCGAAGCAGCTCGAGCTGGTAAACGCGGGCTTCCTTCACCGTGCCTAAGAGGGTGTACAGCTCCGACACAATGAAGGTGCCGTTCAGGAGGAGCCGGGTGGCCAGCCAGAGGTTCACCAGATCCGCATCTAGTGGGAGTTGACAAACCAGATGACCGTCAACTACTGATAACCACTTGCAAAAACTGGCGCTTATTAGGCCCTTACACACGTATTTTTTTCCAAGCAGCAAAAGAGACAAAAATTTATAAAGTAAAGAAACCGCGGAATTGCTCCCACCTTGGCCAATCACGTTCTACCAGATCTCTTTCATGATTGGTGGGTTACAATTCAAAGAAAATTGGTTAAATTTTGGCAAAATGCAAAATTAAACTTTGACAAACGAGGTGACCAAATTGCACAGAAAGCAATTTAACGGTTTTTTTGTGTTTATAAACCGAGTTGAAATAATAAGGGCACGGTGATTCGACTCCGGTCGTTGCATTCTCCGCCACATTGACCTCCTTTTCACGGCGTCTCAATCGATTAAGGGGAACCGTCTGTGCCTGTATCACCCTAACGCTACTCGTTTGTACTTATACAGATTTAACCAGGCTGTACTGATCGAAAACCCCGTTTAGTCAGATACCAGTTTTTATGCGCAATGGCCCGACAGCCACAACTTGCTCATCTTCTGATCTTGGCTGTGGTTTGAGACAACACGCCGTGGCCTTCAACAACACCTAGCCAGGGGAACTGGCGCCACAGAGGATACCAATCCGACGACGTCAATCTACACTGCATGAACTTTTGAACCGAGAATTGCAAACTAGCATTCATCACAAAGAACACCTCACCAGGGAGGTGTTTGTCGGCCCAGACGGTCGAATGCGTCGTCTCGCCGCCATCACCACGCGGACGGAGGTTCTCCTTGTCGCCGCACTGCTCTAGCTTCTGCTCGCACTGGGTAAGCATGAACTTGACGAGAGTGCGGCCGTGCATCCTGACGCTGATCGAGGCGAACAACGGGGAGACGGGGGGTGTGGCGGAGGGCTCAGTGGCGACCGCCTCTGGTGGCGCGCCGGTGGAGCAGCGGGCACGCAGGCGCAGCCAGTTGATGAAGCCACGCGAGTACACCGCAGCCCAGACCTTGCTGTCGAGGAAGGCCTTGTGCCGCATCAGCACGAGGTCCAGACGTGAGTTGATCGCGTGCCACTGGTAGATTAACATGTGAAAAGAAAACAAGACTCAGGTGTAAGGAAGTCAATCACCAATTACTGGCACAGCTGGTAAAGCTAATGTCGAAGAGAGATGTTGCCTTGGCAACAAGGTGACAGGGTTTCAACAGACAGGCGTAAGGAAGTACGCGAGCCACCAATTACTGCAATATCAGCTATTCGTACGGTAAAGTAACATCATTGTCAAGGGAAGGATAAGACTTTTGCGAGTCAGTAGGTCAGGTTTACAGGGTAAATTGATAGAGGGACCATCAACCTTGTTGCAGACGGATTTTATCTTGAAGAGGGACGCGCTCTGGACGGGTCTGGGGGCGCCTGCATTTCGGGGATCGCATCAAAATCAATCGATGAAATAGCAACAGTTTAAAATGTAAACCATCGGTGCTACTCGATAATCCTTTCAAAGCAGCCGGTTTAGTGAAATGCGCATTATGCGTTTGTACGATATTTACCAGCTACAAGTCTGTTGTCCTCAGTAATCGAAGAACCCCCATAAGTAATGCATGACAACTAAAAATTTCCACCAAACACAGTATTCAAACGTCGTTCCCGCCGTGTTTGTTAATGATATTTAGAACAAAGGGATAAGTACGCGTGAAAGTGGATACAAAGAGGCAACGGTGGGACTCGAACACGGGTCTACAGCGCTGTGATCACTCACTCGCTGGCATATAAGCCAACGGTTAAAATTTGCCACCGAATTTCTCAGAACTCAATGCATACCTGGAGAAATCCACCGTCTACCTTTCCAAAAATCATAAATACAAGGTGATCATCCCCTTGTAAGTCACGATTTCACGTGATTGAATAACGTATTTAAATTCATGAACACATTTTACTAATTTAAGTTGGTATTTTTTTCAGAATCGGAAGCAAGCGACAACATAACTATGTGTCATGAATGCTCACCTAGGTTGGACCATTGTTTCAACCATTTCAACTCAGAAAGGGCGCTCAATTATTTTTTTACAAATTTCATTCAGTGTGGAGAACCAGGCAGATTGGGGTGATGTAATGGCTGCCGATAGAGACTAGCTTCAATCGGTGGTTGAGAGGGTTACGGTTATATCACTTTGAAAAAACTAGCGAAGAAGCCACACTTAACGCGATTGTGCAAAAACACGAAGTAGGCAAGTCATACTGCTTCAGGTAGAGCACCTCAAATTGAGCCTCGTGAAGCAAGCGGCGAACTCACGTTTGTGTAGTTCTCAAAGTAGGCCCTCAGGGCGTCCACGATGATGCACTGTAGGTGGGCATGTGGTGTGGGGAGTTTCACCGTTAGCACCAATTCCTCGTAGGCCGAAAACAGCGGTGATTTGGCCTTCAGAGCAGACTGAATTCGGCCGATCTTGCGCGCCAACTCCTCCGGGTCCGCGAAGCACGTCTGCTCGGCGATGCGCAGTTTCAAGAAGGCTCGATTCACCAGACCGTAGGCCTCGTCAATCACGCGATTCGATTGGCGCGAGAGTGACTCAATGGCCTGCCATGCTGCTGACTCGGCTGAGTGCTAGAGACAGTAAGAGGGGGGGGGGGGGGGGGA
>UXSR01005648.1:8663-43091 GCA_900604375.1 Mesocestoides corti
TTGCCTCTTCTGTGGGAGTTTTGTCACTGCCTTTCCAGAGGTTGGACATTGGGATCTGGTTGAGCCCATGGTAATATATGGTGCCGTTTTTGGCGACGTTTTACTTTTGTAGGGTGTCCCCCTTCATTTTACCAAATCAGTTTATGCAAACACCGAAACGGTCATAAATGGTTGCTATTTGTTGTTCCATTTTACCCTTTAGTATATTGCTCTAAATCCGTCGATGCGGAGATATCGCAATTTATTTATTTGTCAAAGTGTGCTGATGCTTTTGCTGATATCAAGCAGGTTTGGCAGCGCTTTCATCACACCATTTAGGATTTTAATGGGTCAAGATTTCCTAGCAGTGTTTCTCCTAATGTTCGCCTAGATCGCAAGGACAAAACTGAGTTTAAATGTACACCAACAAGTCCTTGGGTAATTTCTCCTCAACATTCTGCCTTAAACATAACCGTATTTTTTCGTCTAATTCATTTTCATGAAACCTTTCAGCAAGTACGCCATACAGCAAGTAATGAGGGCAACCAAATGGTCGGTATTTCAGTATGGTGTCAGAACAATGGTTGTGATGGTGTTAGTGGTAAGAATTTTGCTACAAAACTGATCTTCGTTTACACTTTACGCATTAATTCCTATCTTTGTTTCAGTTCATGTAGTCGCAGACATAAAAAGTGACTACGGATACCTTTCCGCAATTGAATACCCTCTGAGGACGGTAATTATTATCGTTTTTGAATATTAATCTCTGTCGTGTTGTTGAATGCCTTTTCTGTTTAGTTCTATGGCCTCCTCTCTCTGGCATACGTTCTACTTGGTGTGCTCTGGCTATGCTTCACGTTCTGTCACTGGAAGGATCTCCTTAGAATTCAATACTACATTACTCTTATGATCTCGGCTGGACTCATTGAAGAGCTAACCTCTTACGGGCTCTATGAGTCACTCAACCGAACAGGAGTGACTGTCAAAAGTGCATTGATTTTTGCCCTCATCGTCAGTTGTCTGAAGCGGGTGCTCGCACGGTTCCTTCTAATGATAGTTTGTGTTGGGTTAGTCTTCCTCCTTGTAACATTAACATATTATTCTTTCTTCATGAAACAATTCACATTTGATTAATCGGGCCTGTTTAAGTTCACTTACGTCTCTTTTAAAGCTATGGAATCACCAAGTCGCGGCTTGGCACGGCCTACCGTCGCATTGTGTGGATTTGCGTATTATATCTCTTTTGCTGCCTCCTTGATGGCGGGCTTCGTATGTTCCATCCCCGCTTCGACCTTTCCCTCACCATCCTCCTGGGGGCACTCCCCCTTATCGCCGTGGACCTGGCCATCCTATGGTGGTGTTTCTCCAACCTTGTCTCCACCCTTCGGGAAACACGCATGAGGCGTAACAAGGTCAAGCATGAGCTCTATCGCGTCTTTTCTGGATTACTCATCTCTGTTGCCTTAGGTGAGCATTGACAGCGGTCCCCTAATCACGAAGCAGTTGATGTTTAGAATCTGAAATAACTCAGTGGCTTCAAATGGGTGTTCACACTTTCTCGATAAAGTCTGTAACGCCGCTAGTGGCCTTCTTAAGTTTGTCTTGATTTTTCTTTTTTAGTCTCAGTTTTGTTCATGTGCGTTTCCATCATCCTTCTGCACTGGAACCCCTGCATCACAGTAAGTTCTACAGTGTTTCTGATTCACCTCCCCCCCCTCCTCCCCAACCGC
Source organism: Mesocestoides corti (assembly GCA_900604375.1). Taxonomy (NCBI): domain Eukaryota; kingdom Metazoa; phylum Platyhelminthes; class Cestoda; order Cyclophyllidea; family Mesocestoididae; genus Mesocestoides; species Mesocestoides corti. Next base: position 10,373 of record UXSR01005648.1, read on the forward strand.
TTAACCCGTGGCAAACAGTCAAAGCAAATCCGGAGGCCGCGTCATGCGTGGTGGGTTTCCCCAGCACAAGGTTCTGCCCAATTGCGTGACCCGATCTTGTAGCTCTGGGATAGGTTGAGATGCCGATCACATCGATTAGCACACTAATTGGTTGTCGTGCCGGCGACTCGCGTTTGTGTAATTTCCAATTTAATTGTCATCATCCCTCGTATAAAATGGTTGAGATCACCGCGATCTAGTAAACCATTGGGATGATTTTGCTCCATTTATGTATCTACGGCCTTGATACAACTAGCTTTACCACGGGTTCCTACGGATAGGAGTGTCGCCTTAATTTCTTAGTATAACTTAAAAAAGTCTACGCAGTCCTTCCGCCGAGTGTGTGCGCGTGTGCCAAAATTAAGTAAGACGCTCCGCCATGAGGATTTACGACACCCCTAGAGCGCTATGAAGTTCGCCTCGCACCCTTATTAAGTCGCGGGCTTGTTTTTTAGTGCCTAACGCACGATGCATGGATATGTTTCGCTAGAGAAATTTAATGACTCTTGGTCGCTGCGTGAAAAGCGGATTGTGGCCGTTGCGGTTCTGTAAAAAGCACCAATTTAACGACGACACTGAGGCTTTTTTGGCGTTGGTTGATTGGTTAACATGGTGCACAACCACTTTCCGTGCTCTGGCTTGCTCAAACCTACACACACACACACACTTAAGTATGGACATCTACTAGTGAAACTCAGAGGCACACGTTTTGGGCGCTGACAACTTGGTGTTCTAAATGGATTTGATCATTTTCGCACGCCAAGCGTGCTATTTAGGGGTTCGCGTAGCATGAGCAAAACTATGAAGATTTCGGCGTAAAAGTTGTGTTGGTGGTGTTAAAAGCCCCAACGTGGTTTCACACCCATCGAGAGAAGAATGAAAAGACCAAAGGCGTCGCAAAATCGGTGTGTGTGTGTGTGTGTATATCCAGTGTTTACGTACGTCCTGTGGTGCAGACGTGTTAACCTGTCTGGCCCGTAGATTTCTGAGGTGGGGGTATAATTACACGAGTATTTAGCGAAAAGGGTTCACAGAGTAGCATTAGGGGGTCAATCATGGTTCGGAAAGGAGAAGCCAGTCGCACGGCTTAGTCGGTCGTCTCACTTTCACATTTTCACTCACCAGGCCTGGCGGTACATCTGGTTTGACGAGACTCTGTGGCAGATTCTCTTCTTCGTGATTCTCCTCGCCATCGTCGTTCTCTGGCGTCCGAGCAGCACCAACAAGCTGTACGCCAGAAGCGCCTTCCTCGACCCCGACGTGGAGCCACCGCCTGAGGACCTCGAGGAACTCCTTCTCGACGCGATCGTCTCAGGTGCGTCTGCCATTGCACTCCACCTTGTTGCTCCATCCAAAGTCCCATCATCGTCATCGTCTTCACTGTTGTCTCCTACTGTCCTCTTCCACCTCAACTTCCGTGCAAAATTTCGTGGTTTGGCCTCTCTGACTTCGGCCCTTCACCGAAGTTTGGATCGCGATTGGTGCCGTCGAACTAATCTCACACCTATTTATCGGAAAACCCATGACAGATACCCTCAGCATATAAAAACTTGGAATTGTAGAGCAATAGATACCTTAGTAAACTATTACCCTTTATGCAAATGCTGTCACCTGTTCGAACTGGTTTGTCCAATGTCTGTGGACCCTTCCTGCTTGTCGTTCATTGATTCCCACACACCTAATCCTCACTATTCACAGCTTCCTCCCCTTTCCTCGCGCAAGCACTACAGAGACTTTAACCTTAATAGTCTTTGTGATCTGGCACTGATGGTGTTAGCAAATAACCGGATTTCATGGTACATCGCGCCACAGTTGGCACCAACTTCTCTGACGCCACGGTTGCTGATTTCACTAGCTAGGATTGATTACGTGCTTACCACCTCCTACACCGCCAACGCGTCCATTATCCTCACGCGGTGTTCGTTTTTAACTTACGCTGTATCATCTTTTTTCTGTAGGAATAAATGACGACTCAACGGCGGGCGGCAAAGAGCAGAAAAACTATGCATCCGAGGTGACCATTCGATGTTCATTTTATTTTGCACACTTGACCAATCATACCACTCCCACATAAATGTCTTGTCCGTGATTGGTTAGCGGCGTTTGGTAGACAACTTCGCTGAATCAATCCGTGCTGTGTGACTATTCACACCAACCAATTAGATTTGCTTCAGTTCTGACGTTTTGTTTGTTCTTAGGATGATGCGTTGCGGTGGGCTGAGGAGAACATTCCCCCTTCACAACCCACTAAGTGAGTTTTTTGTCTGAGTTTTTGAATATGTAATTCCCCTTATTGAGTGCTACGTCATCGCGCGACCAACCTGATCTCGTGTTTTTTGTTTTGCAGAAATGAAGGCGGCAATCAACCGGCTCGGGGGTCGGTCTCCGGTTTTCACCAGCAGCAGCAACAACAACAGCTCAAGCTCGACTAGGACGGTGCCCCCTGTGCTGTCTGTCTACTACCGTCTCTCCCACCCTCCCTCCCCCTCCCGCGTATTTTGATCGATAAACGTTGCATCCGTTCTGGTCGTCCCATCTTGAGGTGTCCCTTCTCACACGTGCTTTCACTAACCCGACTTCCATCAACTCATCAAATGTCGCTGTAGACCAGAACTCTGCGGATAAAGTGTTTTATGGAAAAGTGAAGTGAATTTGGTGATGTGGGCTTTGTTCTATCACTCTAAGTTGGGGACTAAGCGCGCATGTAGCAAGTTTGACTGGTTGGGATCCAAATCAAGTGGTCACTTGTGATCTCGAGGCTTGTGAACCGCCGTCAGATGTGTTTCGGCCACGGTGGAGGTTGCCAATCCACAGACTAACTCAGGTTGTAGTTCAATCAACGTGATTTGCGAGGTGGTATTTGCGGGAGGCGTCAATTCCTGTGGAACTGTAACTCCTTCCGACTGCTTCACGAAGATTCCTGAACACAGGGCGATGAGTATACGTCTATCAGTTTGGACACACCTCCGCCCATAACACCTTGTTTGCAGTGGGTGGTGTTGCAAATGCCCTATTACTTCTCCCGGTATCCTGTGAATCCACGCTGTATTGGCTAGGATTGTGGGTTTGCGTAAAATCATCGTCAAACCACGAGCACCTGGGGTGTTAATCCATCCTCTTCCTTAGTTGGCCACTGATTTTCCTTTAGATGATTGGTTGAGTTCCTGCCGTGACTCAAAATGGCTGCAGCCTCTGCCAGCTCTGCGATATGTACACATGAAATTACTACCAAGTGTGAAATGGATGGCTGGACACAATTAGTTAAAAATGTGCCAATTCCTACTGCTAAATCAGCCGGAAGGCTTTTAAAACTTTGAGAAAAATGATAATCTGATTTACCAGGGTCAAGATCATATTAAGTGTAGTAAAATTAATGCAAAAAAGTAAAGAACGAAGTTAATCTTAGAAATACTGTCCGGCCTTTTCTATGACCTTGCGCCATCTCTCAAGTGACGTACGAATGCCGTCGCGAAAGAAACTTGTAAGCTTCTAGACAACCTTACACACATTGGCCAGCCTTTTGAACTGCTTATCTTCTAAGGCGTGATGCTGCTGCTGCTGCTGCTTTGACCCGAACAAATGGCATTCGGATGGGGCCAAGTCTGGTGAATGCGTCGCGTGTGTGGGAGAACTTTACATCCCAATTTGAAGCCGATCTTCTGGGTCAAGCGAGCAAGCTGAGGTCGAGCGTTGTCAAGCAGCAGCAGCAGCAACATTATGACTTGCCTGCTTCCCTGCCCAGTAAATGGCCTTTTCTGAACTAGTTATTCGTTCAGTTAGTTCAACTGTCGGTTGTAGCGCTTAGCACCTACCATCTGACCGGTTTCCAGGACCTTGTAATAAAGCGTAACCTCGTGCCCCCCACCGGGTACTCAGGAGAACCTTCTTCAAGTAGATGTCCAGTTTCGGCGTCGTTTTTCTACGACATCCGGGATCCATCCATAAGTTTTCACTTTTGAGATTCTCGTAAAAAATCCACTTTTTATCATCCGTCACTGCCTGTTGTGGAGGGAACCAGCTTCCAAGTCTTTAGCTTTTCGCATTATGTGGTTTAAAGGCTTGGAAATAGGTGTTCGGGCGACTCCCTACTGAGCTGCAAGCTTTTGATGCGTTTGCGTTGAGTCTTCAACCATCAGAGCTTGCAGTTCTGCATTTTCACACATTAATGGCTGTCCGGGGCGAGAATGGTCACCAAGATCGAAATCACCACTTCAAAAACGTTTGTGCCAATCACTCCACATTTCAAAAGGCACAAAGTCGGCACCACTAACACTACAAATTGTTTCTCGAGCTTTAAAAGCACTTTTCTCCTGCTGGAATTCACATAAAAGGGCCTGCCGAATGTGCGGTTTATCAGTTGCCATCGTAAAGTGCTTTTCTGAATGGATATTTAACCCACGAAGACTTGTCGTTCGGCATTCTGAAACCTCGCACCTCATCCTTTCAAAACCACAAACGACCACGGAAATATTTCCATTTCAAGTATTGAAGCAGCTTAAACTGAGCACAAGCGTTTAACCCCCACCAAATTGGCAGTGTACTTCTGCTTCGATTTGACCTACACTGGTTCAGCATGCTTCCAACAATGCAGTAATCGAGTGCTGTTGCTGTTGGATATTAGTTTTTTTTAAATACCCTTGGTGACGTTGCTTTGCAATGAATTTCCCAGTCTCTAGGCGAGTTGCAGGCATTTTATGTGTTGCGCATGCGATGCACGTAATGTCACTACAACCTTCCCCACGGTTGTTTGTCAATCTGATGCGGCTATAGCGTTGAGCGGAACAAAGCTGACGCCATATTTGTTGAATTTCCTGACGTGGGCCTAGTAACCACTTAGAATATTGCTGCTCTGGCGGTCAGATCAAAACCAAACACTCAGGATAAGGTACTTGGAGAGGGCTATATGAGAAATGCTAAATCACAATACAATTACTTTCAAAAAGTTTCACAACGATGGTTGTTGGTGTCTTGGACTCAACTCTTCGATAAACCAATGATTCTACGCTCTCTCAGGTGTAATTGATCACGCGTACGCAGAGGTCATTCGTGTGGACTACGGAATGCATGAGTCATTGCGTGTGAGGATAGATACCTAGCCGGGTTGATTAGTTCATTCAGAGATTGTCCACGACAAGTATTAGACACAGAGTTGAGGTATTCCAATCAGCGATGGCGGCGTGGATCCGCACGATTCTTCACCTCCTCTCGCTTAGCAGCTTCGCACTCAACGGCGTGTGATGCTAGTTTCGAAAAACCACGCTGTCACGCCTAACTTTTGTGATTAAGTCGCAAGGAAAACGCTAATTCCAGACTAGACTTAGAGATTAACGCCATCCTGCAAACGTGCACGCGACGTTTTAATCTGACAGCTGTGTCAGTTTTGAAGTGGGGGTGTGAAACAAGTAAAGATCACGACTGATAGATAAATCCCTCCACTAAACCTCACTTTAAAAAAAACTTTTTACGCTAAAATATTATGGAACCAAATAATTGCAAGATGGAAGTTGACGTAATTGTACAATGAAATTTAGCTGCCTAAATACCTTTCGAAATTCGTAGTCAGTCATCTTGTTCCAAATCTCCAATGGATCTCGATTACCATAACGAATATTTTCCCTATAGAGTTTACCCGCCAATGGGGAATGCGAACTGTGGCCAATAGGAAAGCAGATGGAAGGGGTAATCGATAATGGTCAATAAATCAATACTACCTTTTCTGAGTTATGTTGTGACGCAGAATTATGAAGCAAAGGGTATAAATGAGAAAAGCGGATTTAAACATGTTATCTCTTGTTTGTAGACAAGTTCATTTGGATAACTTTCACTAAATTTCGGCAGATTGGTAAACCACCATGCATAATTTGCATATCCGAGTCATATGTTCATTTGGAACTGGGTTAACTAACTGCGCCACCAACAAAAATCAATATCCTAAGAAATTTGCGGCGTGTGATTGGTTTACCACACAGCCACGTTGCCGATCGCAGACCGATCGATTAATTTGCGTTTAAAGTGGGAAACATCCTCTAGAAGGATTAAACAACAGTTTGCTGCACTATGCGTCCCCCTTTTTCAGACGCTCCGGTGTGTAGAATTCCCCTTCAGTTCAGTTTATTGGTGCTAGGCTAGTTATGTCTGCATTTTTGCTGAAAACAGCGCGTAGAAAATGCGCAAACTGTTTTGGCTGCCTTGACAAGTCGTGTAAGGCAAATTCACTGCCTTCGCAAAAAGCGGAAACGCGGGCTAGGAAGGAAAAACAGCCAGCCGCAAAACATTTCAAGGCTTGTTTGGAGTTGCCATTAACCGTTGCCAAATTCTGCATGTTCCGCGATCGTAGCCTGATGACCTAATGACACGAACCTCCTCCTTTTCGCTTTAGACGAATAACCGCAGTTTAGTTGTAAAATTTGACGGGCCCGGCACGACTTTGGGCTTTAAAATCACATAAAAATTATGGTCTGCAACATGACAGTTGAAGGTGGCATCGTGGTTTAACTTATTGGTAGCATAAGTGGTGCCTAAATTGCAATGATGCGTTATTTTGCCAATAGTACTTGAACAAAGCCCATCCTGGAGTTGCATTTAAGTAATATAAAAAGTTTCAAACATGACAACAGCAACGTAAATATCAAAACTGCTGCAAAATTTAGGTGTGACATTTCACATAGTTTTTGGTGGAGGCATTACTTATAAATGGAAAGTATTCGTCGTGTCTGTCAACGTCTAGAATTCTTTTAAATGATGCCTAAATTATAACCCATTATTCGATGTACCTCGGAAACCGCTTACACTGCCTATGATTGGTGCTCTTAGAAAAATCGATAAATCTCTTTACGACTTTTGCTATTTTCTCGACGCGAATGCACTGCCCAATTTAACAACAAAAGTTGAATCAACACTCGTGCGCGCCTCATGCACTATTTGTTGTACCGTAGTCAAAAGTACACGCCATGCTTATTTACCACGAGTGTCTTGCATTTAAAACCCAGTGGTGTTAACCAGAGCTCAAATTTGGGTGTCAAATCACGTGATCACTTCCACGCACGGTTTACTGTGTGTTGAATCGGCTCAACAAGGTCACACCTCCTCCTAGTCAGCGTGGCTGTTTAGCACTGCTGTCCGCGGCTGCTCTCGCACGCTTGGAATTCACGCTGGTAGACCAGAAAGATTTAAATGGGTCGTGCAGGCGGGCACACAGTAGGATAACCAGAAATTCTGCAATTGAGTCGACTCCCTGTAGCACGGTTTGGATTCACGTGTTGAATCACTTTAAAAATGCCCCCCCACTGGCACAAATCACCTGATTCCGCAAACATTTGGCTCGTTTGGCGTTTGTTTAACTTTGCAGGAGTTGAGGCGGTTGCAGGCCGTGATGTATGCTGTGCATAAATTCGGGACTACTCGACAACACCCTAAGCTGTCAAGAAGGGCAATTTTGGCACTAACAAATCAGCCATTACTGGTTAATGCAAGTTAAAGCTGTCGGTTGAACAGGTGATCAGATGCACTGGAAGATCTGTGACGTTCAGCTCACATCTCTGGCCCTCGTGGCATGTTTTATTGTTCAAAGTTCAAACCTCGATAAAAAGTGCTTTCCCACTGTACTGAACGCGACTATGTCGTTCCTGAAAACGGACTACAAGTTGGAATTCCAAGTAAGTTATGTATGTCAGGGGTCTAGTGATGTGATAGCAGGTCGTAGAAACGCACATGCCTAGCCTGGGTTATTATGTCGGCAGCCTCTTAGGACCCCCTACTATTAATGTGACTATTTATAGTTTGGTAAGATCATTTTAGTGCAATCCTAGGGATATCTGCAAACAAAACACACAGCAGCGTCCTGTGCAGCGTCAAACTCGATGAACTACCAAGCGCGAAACGTCCCATGACCTCACGCCCTAATCGACCAATCACATTTCGACTTAAAAGTGCTTGCCACAAAGCTGAGAATTCGTCCTTCTGACGGAAAACTCCAAATTTGTATCATGGGTTTGGGTTGGCCTTGACATGAAGAAATCAGATTGGGCTTTGCAGGCTGATAGTTCTCCAAAATTCTCTGGTACTTTGCCAAAGCACATCGTTTACTAAACCTTGAAAAATGTCGCGTTTACTGAGATCTCAGATTTTTGAACTGAGAACCTACTTTGCACAAGCTTTGCCAAGTTGTAAACTGCTAAAGAAAAGGTTTTTAACACAAACTGCTGGGCATTCGGACACCACGCCAAAATGGGGTAATCAGGTAGTTCCCCTAAAGCGCTGGTTAGTGCCCTAATTAGTCACTAATTAGGCAACCGTGCAATGCAAAATCGTCAATTTGTTCGAACAGAAACGAAGGTTTGGCAACCATGTGCCGTAAACACGCATTCCATTTCAGGCTCATGGCGATGTTACTGCGTGAAATTTCTCAAACCAAACACCAAAAAAGTCGTCTACTTTAGCAGTTTACAGCGATTCAAAGCTAAAGAAGTCAATTTTAGAGCAGGTTTGCGCACAAAGCAGACGTTTTAGAAAATTTATTAGAAATGACAAACTTAGGCACTGCTTTATTTGTCAGTCAAGTTTAAAACACCTGGAGGATTTCTGGAATTTCACAAGAAAGTAGCTCAAAATGGACACAGTGATCGTGCTGACTTCATGCCTGCTTAAGAATGGATTACTAACGCCATCACGCATTCACGGCCATGGTTCATTAACTAGGGACACTAGGAATCCGATTTCAAACGAATCTTTGAAGAATCCTCGGTTTCAGTACCACGGCTGGAATATGGGTCAACAAATTCCATGGAATTACAATCGGGAAAGGCATGATACAACGACAATCGCCTATTGACCACATACCATGTCCAATACGCATCAATATGTCCTGCGAAATCTGATTGGTTGGGTGTTATTAGGCTCGAACGCACGCCTGTAGTCGTTCATGAGCCACAAGCCTTAGGTTTGCTGAATAACCACGGTGAACCCGGTTACAAGCGGTCTGAAATGAATGCTCAAAAATCACTTCTGTGGGTGGCCTCGAAAAGGGAAAACGCCAGACTACACTGTGCTAAGTGTTTATTGAAATAAGTCTACAATACTCTAACGCACTCACACACACACACACACTCCAAAGTCCGCGCCTTGGGGTTGGGACTAAAACAGTTATTTCTAAACAAAATAGCCAATACATGTGATTGAGTAAAACGCCGTAGGACAACACACACACACACGCATGCACATCCAGGGGGTAAAATAGCACACAAATACACAAAATCGCCGCACAATGGTGTCTGACGCCTCACTATGCCCGGGTGGATTAATATCAACGGCCTGAGTTAGTCGATGTTGAGCTCAAACTTGAAGGGCTCAACATCGACGTTCGTCGCACCCGTGAGACTGCACTGAACGAGGATGATGACGTTTTTGGTGATATTCTCAAACTGCAACCCAACGAGGGGAGACGTGTAGCCATTCTGTCCCAGGAACGGGAAGTACTGGTTGTGAAAAACTCCGCTGAAACGAAGTAAAAAAAAAGTAACATACAATTATTGCGAATGGATTTGATGCAATCGCATTTACTAGAAACTACAAAATAATGTGTATTTAAAAAAAAACGGATTTGACGTAATTCTTGCAAATATTAGCGCGTCGCGTTTGAAATCAGGTGTGAGCAGTGCGTACGTGTTTTTCAAACGATCAAACGGATTTACTCAAACCTGCAAAACTTTGAAGCAAGTTATCGAATTCATCCCTCGTAGGCCATAAACCGATGACCAAACTCGCAATTTATTGACGAAATTGGAGTCCGCAGTGGTTTTGAAATCGATGACGAGTGCCAAAGTACCACAACTTGTCTATATTGTGACGAAAATTAAAGTTTGAAATGTGAAATGACCAAGATAGATTAGAGTTGGGAATAGCGAAGTTACTGTTTAGAGACAGTTTAGTCATTTACACCGAATAAAATCCAAAGAAAGTTGTACCCAAACCAAACACATTGTAATGCGTTTAAGGGATGTTATAACACAGAATTAAAATCAAACTCACTATTCGGTGCCGTTGATATTCGTGCCAGGATAGTACTTTAGCGGCCCAATGTTAACTTGATCCTCCGGATTCTGAAGCAAAAAACAAAAGATAAGTTCTAAATGTGAACGTAACTAAAAAAGGGCTGAATGTAACCCCCAGGTACCCTACGTTTCAAAATGAAAATAAATTAACAATGGTGTGGTCAATAACGACATACCTGACCTCGACAAGAGACCAAAGTGTGAGGAAATGAGGGATCCGTCACATCTGGCATCCATCCATAAATCTACAATTAAAGAAGACGTATAGAATCACTAGATCGTTCGTCGTGTGCAGTGCAAAATCTCTCGACTAAAGAATCCTGAATAATTAATACCCGCGAAGACAAAAGAACTGACAAAAGACTCACTCGATTTAGTTTCAGAATTACGCAAGGTTTTCCACTCTCATAGCCATAACTATTCTCTTTTGTGCATGGTCCAAGTTCGGATAAATCAAAGCGGCACACTTTATAGGGATCATTTGGGGTCTTAACGCCATTTTCACAAGTTGCAAATCCGATTGCAGGCTTCTGATTTACCTCCTCGTAGTAAGATAGCAGGGCATTTAGATTATCAATATATTCGAAGTAAACTTGAGGATCTTTTTCTGAGAATGAAATAATGTTCTGATCCTCATTAATAACGGGTCGTATACCCAGACCTAAAAAAAAACAATAAATTACATCATTTACTTGAAATTATAGGCACGCAAGTGGAAGTAAAAAAACATACCAGGCCGGAACTTAAGCAGACTCTGATCACCAGTACGCATTGGATAACGTTCAGGCACCATAAATTGAAGAAAGACCGCCAGCATTGACGCAAAAAAGCCAAACAGAATTGCAAAGAAAACGCAGTAATATAGCAATATATATGCTAAATTTCCGTAAAAAGCAAAAAATATACAAACCCCAAGATGAACAGGTGCGGGTAAGGAATGCCTTTTCCTTTTTGTCGTAAATCCATTTAGGACATCTGCTTGGAGTTACATACGACAAAGTTGATAAATTATCCGAGAATCCCGGTATTGACATAGCTTTGAATATAGATTCCCTTCACAAAAAAACATACAAATTTATTTGATATTTATTAAGTAACATTTACTAAAATGAAATATAATGAGACCAGCTACTAACAGCAGGTAGAGACCGTTCAATACCAAAATGACTGCAAACCTACAAATAACGATACACTTACCAGATATAGTTAATAAATCAGAAATGCGAACAATGCCAGTGATAGGCACAAGCTTTCGTACAGTTTGTCTGAAATGACAATGAAATTCAAAAACAGGGATTAACTAATGTCGCAATTAATCATTTAATTTGAACACTAAAACAGACGTTAATTATTTCTAATAATAACTATTTTTTATCTTTATAACATTAAAACCAAAAATCTCTTTTTTTAAATTAGAATTCTAAAAAAATTAATTTTTGGTGAAAGGTTTGCATGATCCACAAAATACCAATATATGTATTATGAAATAATTTAGAGACAAATGCATAAATTTTTCCCTTACAAAGTTGCATTTTTGACACTTTCATGTTTCAAGATGTAGAACCACGTACTCACTTATTTTAAAAATACGGCATTGAAATGAAATCTACTTTTTCTCTTTTCTACACTACCATAAGGGTTAATTTGTGTACACTCCCATTTCAAGGAAAAAACAAATATAACAGGTTTGAAGCACAGGCACAGATTTTAGGGAGATTAAGATCACATTATTATACCTACTACCGATTTTTGAGTCCAAGTCAATATAGAGATGCAATGTTATATTCTTTTGCGCAGATTTGTTTACTTAAAAAATTTTGTAGGTCTTAGCATATTGTCTTGAATCACACAAAGGGCATCTGAAAGATTAAGAAGAATTGAATATCGGAAACAACACAATAATGTAAAACTCAACCAAATGGCAATGTTGTCTTAGGTGTAACCAGCGTTTGTGCCTGACTGATTCGGATGTCAAAGATTAGTGTCTGGGTGAACTTACAAAAGTTCGAATGGCTAAACGGCTATGTATATGAAGCAAGTATTCATATCCGACTATGCACAGGTGAGTGTGTGCCGCGTGATGCATCATGTTACTCCTGGTTTTGTAAGGAAAAAACGAATTAAAAAGGTAGATTTAATTCCTAATAAACAACAAATTAGCTGATTTATATTCTGCATATTTCAATGGAACCAATCAAGGGCACAGGCTCACGTCAATGGAAATCCAAAATATTGGGCACCTGATATTTAGGAATTGACTGCTGTTTGTGATAATGTAAATGCATACCTCTGTTCCGATTCCTTTGGATTCGGATTTCCCATTTGTTCGTTAAAAAAGGGATTTCCACCGCAAGAACGTCAAGCACAATGTAAATACTAGGACGTTTGGAAGGCAGAGTTTGTTTGGTAGATAAGGATGAACGGTGGAAAAAAGGTTTGGCCTTGAGGATTATAAATATGGCCTGTCCTGTTCTACTTCTAATCTCATTAAGTTAGCAAAAACTCATGCCAATTTTTTGTGATAGCCTAATTCAGGAATTCATTATATGGCTGTAAATTTTCGGGTGAAGAAACAAATATAATCATTTGCTATTAATCGAGTAAGTAAAACTTTAAAAAGGGTGGTAAAATGACCTAAAACTGCGATACTTTTAAAATTGCGATTATTTAAAATGTTATGCACAGAGGCACCTTATTGAATTTATCTTTACTTGGGCACCTCTGGTTTTTTTCATTGGTTTCTTGTTTTGGTTTTAGCTATGGCAAAAAAGTGGCACAACGTTGGAAGTGCCATGTCAGTAACATTAAGTTGCGCATTAATGGTTACACAAACAGACGAATTATCCACAGGCAAAAATGCTTATTCAAAATTTAGTCTATTGTTGAACGCAATCAGTGCAAATGGAAATTTGTTATTTGCATCTATTTTGATTAGCGTTATGCAGCACTGGAATTTACGAATTAATACGAAAAGGCCTTAAGGTACTTTTTTGCGATTTTTTGTGTTAAAAAATGTGAACGAATGAAAGCACAGAAAAGACAATTTGGCTTATTGACTACAACAGCGAATTAACGCTACCTGATAATATTAAATTAATAGGATGTATGCTAAATGCAAAAATAACATAGACAGCAGCTACCAACATCACATATAGTAAGCAATGTTTTTCGATGCAGCCCTTAATAAATACCATGTTGGTAAATTATTTCAAAAACAGATTTTGCTTTCTTAAATAAATCTAGAGAGGCATGCACTTGTCGTTTATTTACTTATTTTATAAATTTGCTTCCTATTGATAACCGCTACTATTGACAATATTTCATAGGCAGTAATGTAACGTAAAGCGTTTCGGTTGTAAACACTGGGATATTTATGTCATTAGGAACGCCAAATTTTTTGGTTTGCAATTTTTTGCATGTTACTTTTGTCTTTTCTTGAAACACCATTTACCAAGGAGTGATCACTTTCTCCGGTGTTTTATTAAAGGATTGTTAATTATAAATATAAGCAAATCCATTAATTTTAAAAATAATTTAAGTTATCAAAGGATAAATTAATAGACTTTGCGTGCATCCACTATTACGCCTAGCATCAATAAATTGACTTAAATGCAAGAAAGGTCACTATCTGATTTGTGTCTTTAATTTGTTTGCAAGTGACTGTGTAGGTATAATGTTAATTGAATTGCAGTGTTGAGACTGCCTTGAATTTCAAATCACGTATAAATAACCCTCCACAGATTTTATTAGGCTGGCAACGTTTGTGTGAACAAAGCTTTTATGATTATACAAAAACTTCGGATACTTCGCAAGCATTAGCTCTTTGACGAATCTTTCGATTCACTCTTTTGAAAATCTATATTTGTCAATTGCAAAGCTCTTCAAAATATGACTGGTTTAAGATCTTTTACATTATGCAAAGGTATTTTTAAAGATTGGATGCCTAAATTAACGTCAGCGAGATATAAATTGCACAATGAGACCCTCAGCTGCCATTAATTTTTTATTGTAACGATTTATAATTTTGACTGCACAGTACAATGCCTAACATTAATAAATAGCTGTTTTATTATTTAGCTTATTTAAATTTAATTTCAAAATTAGGATCTTATTTACCTTTAATCCGTTTTAGTTTTAAATAACGGCGACAATGCTGGTTAATATGAAAGCCACTGTTCTTGTACCTCATTGGTTCGTTGTACCCCTTTTCACGAGGTTAGGCTGTCGTTATTACTGATGTCAGACAGCGATTCAGAAAGCGTAAGTTATTATTGAGCACATAATTACTTTTGAACTTAGGACCTTCAAGAACTTTTATCTGCTCCCGGTGTCTATCAGGAGATCCAGAAACCAAGGGCTTCAATTAATAATAAGGTGAGGTGCTTAAGTTCTTGTTAATCATGGATTGGTTATTGCAGACCTAGATTTTTGTTAATAATAGTATGCAGTCGATTTTTAAGAGTTTTATTTTTTTGTAATAAACTTAAACATTTTGACTTGTTTTTTAAGCTTTTTGTATTCCGCGGTGTTCTCCATTGTAATGCACCATACTTGTTATTGTAGTCTTAGACGAAGGAATAGTAAGATTTCGTCTGTTCTGGTGGTCAAAATATTCTGACACCAAAGATTGCACGGCCGAATTCGACACTTTGAATTTTCTGACTCCTAATTTGTGATTATGTGTGAACTGATTTCACTTCCATCTGTTATTCGGAATTGGAATTATAATTTATTGCCCACTGATATTATGTACGTTTACATGACGTCGGATGTTACATTACCAAGTCGCAGTTTTGTTGTTTTGCGTCATATTTAGTTTCCCTTACGAATTATCACCTTATGTTGACATATACCTTTTCTTTATGACCCCGAAAACGTCTTCAAATCGCGTTTGGTTGGCCCGTTTAGTTGTTCAGTCCCTGAAGATGTGTTGCTGTTAAAGACCTACTAATTATTCCAATTTTTGTTCAAATTTAGCGTCTGATATCTCGATTTTTATGTCGCCGATAATGGTTTTCTATGAAACAATTTGATATCTTTGGGTTCTTTGTTGAATTCAGCCCAGAACAAAGCCGTCGTTGCCTTGTTTCCTTATTTATCATGTACGCAGCATCGTTTCTTGTTGTAAGTCCTCTATGTAGGGAGACTTCTCTCCAGTCTTGATTGTTATCAGGTAATTAGCTTGGGACTTGGGTTTTGTCTTAGTTGTAATACCTGCAAGCTCTTGTCTCCTTGTCGCCTTAGGCCCTCCTCAACAGCACTTTGGAGCGAATCCGCAACCGCTTGCCCTGGGTCGAACGTCTCGATATCGTCACTGACCCTGCTCCGCCCCCGAAAGACACAGATCTTGAAAATGACTTCGATAAAGTCGACCCAAATGATGACTTCAAACGCGAGGCCCTCTTGTAGGTTGCTTACGAACACTTGCAAGCTTCGCCGCATAACTGTGCCTGATTGGGCTGCTGCGGGGTTACATAATTGCTCATTGGCTGGACAATCTGATACGGCAGTATGTCGTAGCCCCCCTGTATCGATTTTCAATAATCAAGGATTCTCGGTTGGGATAATTTAAGCGATTTCACATTGAACCCGACGTGTTGCATTTTTGAGCCAATAGGATTGAAGCTTTGGCATATGCTACGTATGACTTATTTAAGTTATTATTTTCCCTACCTAGCTACCGAGTCGCTCAGGCCGCGGTGCTTGAGGCGTTGCCAAGGCTACACGAGCTTGGAATACCCACGAAACGCCCCAGTGACTACTTTGCTGAGATGATCAAATCCGACGCGCATATGACCAAGGCAAGTCTGCGGTTGTGCTTGTCGCCTCTTGATTCCGCCCCCAATAATTTGCGCTACTAACTACATTTAGGTAGTTATGACAATTTGTCCTGTTTGTAGGTGCGTGAACACCTCGTGGTGAACAAAAAGCGCTTGGAGTTGCGAGAGAGAGCCAGACAATTGCGAGAACAGCGCAAGTTTGGTAAGCAACAGCAAAAGGAGATTTTGGAGGCTCGTCGTTTGGAGAAGAAGAAGCACATGGAGGCCCTTAAGGCGGCGAAAAAGAGTCCTGGTGAGTCCTCTCTCCCTCTGCTCTCGAAATGTTTGAGGTTTTTTCGAGGGCTGTCGCTCGACCTCGCATTCCGCCGTCATCTCTTGTAGGTGGGAAGGAGAAAGTGGAGTTGTTGTCCGAGTTTCTCCAGAACAACAGTGGACCTAAGAAGCGGAAGAATACCGAGGACGCGTTGGCGGGTAAAAACTTCTTCCGACCAAGTGAATACGCCAAACGCCGCAAGTAAGCTCCTTTCGATACTCACTAATGGAATCTAGGCTTCTCATTGGTTAGTTTTAACTAATGGGGAAACCAAATAAACTTTACTACTTATACGATGTCAGTAGAGTGGTTTAATTATTTGTTTGTCTTCGGCAGGATAAACCACAAGCGAGTTTACAAAAATCACAAATACGGCTTTGGCGGCCAGAAGAAGCGCTCGAAACGCAACGACTCCCTATCGATCCGATCAATGGGCAAGGGGGATGTCAGCATCCTCTCGCACAAGGCCTCCTCTTCCAAGATCAAGAAGCTTCAAAAGAAGATGCTCAAGAGCAAGCGAAAGAACACGCAGAAACAGCGCCGAAAATTGGCCACTGTGTGACGTCGTGGTCTTTCCCCGTGTTGTTTTTTTGCTAATTGACGAAAAAGCACCCTATCTAAACCCCTCACTCTTTGTGTCTAATCGTGGGGTCCGGAAATTGTTTGAAATTTCGTGGGGGGGGGGAGGGGTGTCCAACTCACGTGATCGCTGGCTGATCGTGCCTTAACTCACGATCACACCTACAATCAGTTAATCCTGCTGCCTCAAGACGTCTAATTAGTTCGCAGTTTAAGCGCTCTCGATAAGAAAAATGAACAGGGGAGTAATTTATTCTGAATTTTCCGAAATTCACCCACATGCGTCTGATTTGTTCGAATAGGTTGAGTTGAGTAGCAGGAGTCGTCGAGTTTCATTAATTTGCCTGCACCAGAATGTCAAATTCCGACCAGTCTGTGATAGACTTTAGGCAAATTTTGCCTCCTTTTCAAATCGCCCAATCAAAATTATCGATCGCTTTGAGTCAGTCAATTTAAAGTGCAAGAATTGTCCAATCACATTCCAATCGAAAGTCTGCCTGTTCCATTGCCCGAGATATCGTCCCCTCTCACCAGGCATACTAGAACACCGGAACGTCTGATTCCAATCAATCTGGGATCGATTTTGTGAAATTTTGCCTCCTTTCAAATCGTCCAATCAACATTATCTATCGCTTTGAGTCAGTCATTTAGTTTGATGTGCCAGAATTGCCCAATCACATTGATTTGGCGTCGTTGGCAACCATGACTTCAGCGGTGTGCATGCACGCGCCTGGGAGGTGTTGTAGCCTTCCCCAACTTGCGAATTCTCGTTCCCCATGGATACCCACCGGTTCTGCATAACTGCCCATTTGTTGCAAACTTTTGTGTCAAACTTGCTTGCACCTGTGCCATCGCGAAACTCAACGTAATTTTGTCTTTTAGATGCGAATTGAACAGGCTCTCGTGTAGTTTCCAAATTTACACATATTTAGATTAGAAGGGTGGGAGGGGTGATGCTGCAACCAGCAGCGCGATCACATCGCTCGTCTTCATCGTCCGAATGTTTGTTCGCACGAATCTACTTTCCACACATGCCTAATTATATCGCAGAACACAGCACATGCCTTGGTGAGGGGTGGAGTGGTGCGGGGCAATGGAATCACCAAAAGAACCCCCTTTTTGGGATAAAATTTTTGAAAGTGTCATTTGCAGGCATTTGTGCCAAACTTCATCAGGTAGATATTACACGTTTCTCCGAAAACCAGCTAAATTAAGAAATCCACACAAAACGTGCTAACTACAACACAATGCGGCGTGAAGTTTGTGTGGCACTAGCGTCATAAGGTGATTGGGAAAAGCGGATTAGTAGAAACCTTTGATGTGTCATTTGATCAGTGCCAATCTTATTTTAAAAAATTTTGCGTAGAGGTGTGGCAATGCCCTAGTGGTTTGGCAGAGTGTAGCGCATGTTATCACGTTCTTTAGAAGTTTAAAATTTTGATCGTTACGCTAAAAAACGAATTAGACAAAGTAAGGCAGTGGAAAGTGTCGCCATTTTTAAATTAACCGAGTGATTCTACGCTGCAAAAGAGCTTGGGCATCCAAACTTGTAGATTTATTACAATTCAAGAATGAGCTTTAAACTGCAATTCACCATCAAACGAGGCAAAACTGATCGATATATTGAAACCAGTTATCCAATCAACAGGCGATTCAACTCGTCAACCACAATCATTGGCTCTTCAAGGTTATAAGACGAATTGTGGAATTGAGGAGTCCCAATTTTATCGAAAAACGATAAAAAAATATTAGAAAGCGAGAGTGTGATACATTGACCTTGTTGTGAATCCTGTTTATTCACACCCCTTAATCCGGGTTCCCCTTTTCGCAGCATGCCGCCAGCCCCGCGTATCCTCAACTTCCCCCTCATTCACACGAATATTTGGGTTATCCTCACTCCTAGATCTCGATGTTTCGCAGTTATGAGTCACACAGCCGAGGTGAGTCATAACCGCGACACAATGACACCAACATGGTTGAGCTCTGAAGTAAACGGTTGTGTCCACATCCTCGCCAATCTTTTTCTTCATCACGGGTATCAGGCAAGCGTAATCGGGCCAGGGTTAATTCCGTGGCCCCGGCGTGGTTCGTGACCACATGCTGGGGCCCAAAACCACATCTTCCCGTATTTGAATTCTACAAAATTTATCACGACACGGTTGGTGGAATTCTATGCACACAACGTGCTGGAATCCTCGTCAGACTTATACACGATATCAAAATGGTGACCAATCCTTCTTCCTTTTAATGCCACTTTCCACGGTTTTTCGTATTAAAGGTGTAAACTTGAAAATCAGATTATAACCGTGGCACACTTAATTCCAGCATTCAAGCATTCGCCATTTTCTGAGGCGGTCAGTTTGTATCATCTCGAGTAAATCTCGCTTGATTGTACTTTTGGAAGCCTTTGTCTTGCATAAACGCCTTAACAAAGGCTCATCACGATTGACGTCTTTCAATTAACACGACGACTGACGCATTTAATTAATTGTGCTGTTGTGAATCGTGTTTAAATACACTCCTTACTAAGGCCGCGCCATCCTCTGACACAGGGTTCCCCTTTACGCAGCACGTCGCCAGCCGCGCGGATCCTCAACCCCCCCTCATTCTTGGATTGTCCTCACCCGTAGGTCTCGATGTTAGCGCATGTATGACTCACGCTCTCCGAGGTGTAAATTAACACGCGCGAACTCCACACACGACACCGACGCGTTTGATCTCTGCAGTAAACAGTTGTCTCCACGTCCTCTCCGGTCTTTTTCTTCATCGCGGGTTAATTCCGTGGCCCCGGCGCGGTTCAAGACCACATCCTGGGGAACCCACAGCAGCGCATTTGAATTGACTTCATTTGATTTCGACATGACAGCTTATACTACTTGTAAAACACTTGTTTAAATTTAGTGGAAATCAGGTGAATTGAGCATTGGGGGGGGGCATTTAAACGTCTACATACAACCATTACCCACATCCCATTTGATTTGTCTACAGTGGAATGTAGGTGCTGTAGGGACGTGCGTGAGACCTCGTACGTCAAATGCAACCCAAAGTAAACGAGGGAAATTTATTGCTGAATTGTTTATCTAAGAGATTAGTTTCACGCCCTTGGCCGAAAATCAACCAGCTGATTACACGGTGGCCGAACTGAATTTTCTGGAAACTCTCTCTCCCCGGGAGACCCAATGCACTGGAGCTAAATTTGTCTTCGCGTCATAGTGACGTCATCGGCTTCTGTGTGTTGCGTGAAGCAGCTTACACCACGTATTTCTTCTGGTCACGTTCGCACATGTGTCCGAGCTGATGGTGCCTTGTGGCCGAAACGCAATTGACGGGATTGGATGACTGACACATGCCATGCCACACGTTCCTTCCAATGAACAGCTGGATACTGGTAGCATAAGTAGTCCCGAGAAATATTATCACGGAACCATCCGTCTATCGTCTAGTTGGAAAGTCACAGTCCATCATCTACTGTCGCCACAACGGTGTCCTGTGGAAGTTGTCGTGGAGATATAATGCTGACTCACTGAATAGCGTCTTCATTCCAGGTCCTACTTTTCAAATATCAAAATGGTGCACACTAAACCTCAACCTAACCCCACCACCCATTGCATGAACATGCAACACGGTTCTAATGGTGTCTAATGTACTACTTACACCTCGAGTTCAGTAATCGCGTAACCGGAAAAAACTGTCTGATCATGACTACAGGGCGACAAACCACCATGAGTGTCAAGAACGCTACAAGGAAACTTTGAAAATTGCACCAATCGCATCCACAACACCGAATTTTTAACTATTGGACACTTCGAACACGCATTAAATCTAAAATTGAAGACACGGGCGAATTCGCTAATCCCCAAATTTACATATTTCCCTGTTTTTAAGCATGCAGGCACAGCAGCTTGCATTAGCCAAAACAGGTCGCGCTCGCATCCCATTCGTCGATTGACATCAAGGTCGCCCAGGGCTTGTGTAAGTGGGCGTGGGAGAGGCTCCCTGCACGAGATCGTGTTTTCGAAGCTGCGCCAATCAAACCCAACGCTTGATTTTTACGCAACAAATCGCTTTTATGTCACACCAACGCCAGTTTACAAGACGATAACGCGAGAGAAGCCGAACGACTCATCTCTTGGGTAAGAGGTCGTGCGTTGTGGTTGCCATGGTTCCCGCCATGGGTAACATGTGACCGTCAGCAATGAACAATACCGCGCACGTTTTAAACAACATTCTTTTTTACGAGAAATCGATCAACAACAAACGAAGGCTTCACTTCCGACTGTGTACGCCCCAGGTCCTGCAAACTAGGCTCACCCACAACGACTTTTGCACGATCTGTCATATTATGTTGGAGGGGAGAATCTCTAAAGAGGCTTTCACACAACTGAACAAATTTGGGTCTACTTGTTGAGGGACGTTGCTGTCTTGATCCCCACCGCTGAAAGCACACCACCAACCAATGGGATTCGCCGACCTGAAACCCCAGGTGGCCAATCAGGATAAGAGCATGGCTTGGTGACCAAACCGAGCCAATTCCACCTGCTACGCCCCATTTCGCGCCAACTACAAGTCAAGATTACCGTGGAAGCCACGGGATTGGTGACCTACCGATTGTTTTTCATTACGCTAGACGCAGTAGCCAAGTGCATGCACACCCAACAACCACTTACATAGTCTAGAATTGACAAGGAGATTACTACCACAACGAGGAAACCGGCAAGCGTCAAAAAGGCCAATTCATCGGGCACATCCTGAGTGGAGTTTACGACTAGCGGTTAATAACTTGTACACAGAGACATTTTTACATTGCGCACACACACACACACATTTATCCGTCAATTGTCACATGAAGGGTGTAGGTAGGTGGGTACGGGGTTCTTTGGTGGGGTGCTGGAGGGGATGGAAAGAGGAGAAATCTTTCCCGGACTTGTAGAGGTGATGGTGACACCGAGGACTTCAACGGAGTTAAGAAAGCCGCCCGCGGCAATGTTGAAGCCCCCGATGACAGCAACGCAAGGCGACGATGCGTCCCACGTCTGTACCGTGGGTGCTAGGGCCACAGCACAGGGAGAGACACGACCGATAGACAGGGAGGGACCCAGCAGCCACGTCCAGGTTCGCGAGTCGAAGATTTGCGTCTGGGTCATGTTCGAGTGACCGTCCGAACCACCGATTAAGAGTAATCGACCTGGCATCACGGAAAGGACGAACAATGTGTTAGCAACTAATCGGAAAGGATAAGTACACGTTGACTTTCCCTCGATTTTACAGACAGCAGCTCGACAACAAGCTAGCAGTCTGCAGCTTCCGTACGCATGGAACTCTACAGTAACGTTGTGGAAAGGTTAACGCTAGGTGGCAGCTCAGTCTGACACCTTGTAATCAAAGAATGCGATTAGTGAGTAGCGAATAGGGGTTCGGGAGAATCAAATCGTACCAGCTGCTAACCAATCAGAGAAACGCGGCAATTTATTCCACATTTGGTGTTAACTTTGTGTAAACAGAATGAGCGCAGACATTCACAGGATTTTTAATAAACGCTTCCTTTTGGTCCAGGGACGAATCTACCTGTTTGGGTGTGTAAATTATCGGAAATTGATCGATAAATAGAGGAAAAGGTTCTACCTGATGAGGGAGAAATAGGGACCAGAGAGGCACCAATGAGAGGAGAGCGATTGATGAGTTCGGGAAGACGGATCCAATGGGAGCAGCGGGGGTCGTAGGCCTCACCAGAGGCTGGCAGTTCCGTCAGCTCACACGACTGGAAGGTGAAGGAGTGGGACGGCAGTGTGCAGGGGGTATTGGGGGTCTCGCTCACGCCCCCCACCGCGAAAACCAGATTGCGCGTATTCAGAGCAGCCGCGCACAGCTGACTGCGGGCTGAAAAGACATGACTAGTGACCTTAACCGCACGGGGTCCACATGGATGAGGCTTTTATAAATAACTAAGATGTCCGTAGGCAGGAAGTAAACAAAACCAATTGGTTCTCAGATGGTTAACCACTTTACAAAAGGCCTCTCAATCAAGCCTAGCTATCTCTTAGGGCGGAATGTCCTTACAGCAGTTTTGCGCTAAAATCACATCTACCAGTGTTAAATTAAGGCACAATAGTTCTCCTCACTCTAGCCTTGAACCCACGTGAGTCCATAGCTCGTGAATGTAACAAGAGCCCTTGAAAAGAATCTGGTTAGAAGGTGGTGGCTATCTAGGACGGAAATAAGGCAGCTGACCTTCTGACATGGGCGGCAAGTAGATCCACTCGTCCCTGTCTGGAATGTAGGCCTCCACACTAGAAAGCGGCGCACCCCCCAACTGGCCACCAATCACAATGGCGCGTTGTCGGGCTGTCAGGGAGGCAGCGGCGGAGCAACTGCGGGCCTGCTGGAGGCTCGCAACGAAACGCCATTGATTAGAGGCATCTGATGAGGCAGGGTTGGCGGGATCGACGATCAGACTGGAATGTACCGAAGAGAGAGAGGTAAATTTTCTGCTACCTGGTCGACACTGATCCCCACGAAGACAAAGGCACCATTTTCTTACCACTCAACCGATGTGAGATCCTGGTTACCGTCGGAGCCTCCACAAGCGTAGATGCTCAAACCGTCGTCTAGCGACGTCAGAGCTAGTCGTCCTCGAGCCGAATGCATCGACGGGCCGGGATGACATGTGAAACTCACGGTGCCGCCGGCGCCGGGGTTAGAGGCGCTCTCGATATCGGAGATAGCGCTCATTATGGAGCCACGTCGGCCCGCGAACCACTCTGCATCCCACGAGCTGTGTTTCAGGCACAGGAACTCAGTAGTTCTCAGGCACCGGTCCTGTGAACTACCACCAGCCACGAGTATCCAATGCGTCGACTCCTCTTCCTCGCCCTCTTTCTCTCCGTCCCCTCCAGAGGTATTCGAAGCGACGATGCTGCAGGCGCCGGCTGCGGATCTAGGCTCCAGCAAAGGCGTCGGGAGGCAGCCGAAGGAACGCAGAACACAGTTTTGATGGAACATGGACGGCGGCGACGCCTCCTCGTTCGGTGGTTGGTTGTCTCGAAATCCAAGAAATGGCACTCAGTAACTTTGACTAGTGCAATGCAACAAGCTAATAGTAGAAATAGTGTGAGGCGGTAATGACGCAATCACCAACGACAATGCACAATTGTGACTCCCTGACAATGGAGTCTGCGAAATTGCTTTGTCTGCTTCACACCATGCAGAATGTGGAATGCGTAGAAATCAATAGCAGAGAGCAGCTCTGAGCGTGCAAAAGAGGGCACACATGGAGCCTTAGCCTTCTGAGAGGCACGACATGCGAACCAACGTGTAAGAATGGTGATTACCGATTCGAAGTGGTTTCAGAGGGCTCGTGGGAATAATCCGTCGCTTAGCGCAGCGAATGGTATCCCTCGGAGCACAGTTCAAGCAACAAGCTAGGCGGTAGGGAAAAAAAGTGCAAAAAACAGGAAGGATAAAACACAGAAAGGCGCTGAGGGTCCACTAACCAGCAGCGTTGGGAGGTGGCGAAGGAGGCAAGACAACGGAGGTGAGGAGAGAGGAGGCGCACGGGAACATGTTACAGCCTCCGGTAACCGACGACGACGCTGAGGAGGGGACGACAGAAGCCGAGGCCGAGGGAATGGGTTTTCGTTTCACCGAAAGACTCACCAGACGGCCCTCCAGTTTCCCCAGGTGGATGGAGATCGAGCCAACTGAAACAGTGCGAGAGGGTGCGGTTGCAACGCAAAGAAGTGCCTCAAGACAGGGAGCATGAATCACGGCTAAAGCTAAACTGAACCTGGCGGTTAACCTAAGCTAGAATCCTGAGTGTAGATGCAAACCACGCACCTCCAAGAGTGGTCTTTGCAAGGAGGCAGGTTTCTTTGTCTGAGGCAACTGCGTTGGCGGCTGCCTCCGAGGTTGTGACGCTCTCGGAATTCGTCTCGTGAGATTTCTGAGTCTGGAACGCATCGCCTGCCTCCGAAGTCGCAGATGGCGGTACCTGTAAGATGGGGGACAGGAAGATGGCAAATCGGAAGACCAGACTGATAAGTGTGTCACCGCGGTTAAAGTGACTTCTAGGATGTTCAGTTAGAGGAAACGCAGGGGGCTCAGTTTGACTAGCAGCGCAGATGCAGAAGAGAAGTGGCGGGACTGACAGACATAAGTTTTGTAAACAAAAACAAACCCTGTAGGTGCACCTCGAATGCACGTGCCTTGTTTACACCACGGATAACCAGTTTGCGTTGATGTGAATGGCTTACCACCCACGCAATACAATGACTGATTTAATTGGGCAAACGCAGCGTGGCCAATTTCTCCACCTGGATCTCGTCCCTCTTCTTTCTCTTCCTCCAAAACACTGAATACTTGGGGGAAGTGACGTATGCATATCCGGCTGATTGACTTAATATCAACAAGGCAATATCGAAACAATGGGCCAATCACAACTCAGGGCGACACGTGATGCCAGTGGCACGAAAACGCTACTAATGGCTACGGTATTGAGGAAAGCCCGACGTCATCATCACCGACCACATAAAGTGTTCTCACATTAGGCTATTGCATGCTGCGACTGGCAAACACTTTCTGAAGCCAATTCCGTTTTACCGTGTAATTCATAATACTTTTAGTGGCAAAACAACACCCCAGGTCATCATCATCATCACAAACAACCAATAGATAAAAAACAACATTAAACTGTAGAATATGTAAATAAGACCGATCTAAACAGACTATTTCCTGGTGGCTTGCAACGTTAAATCGGTGTTATGGCAGTGTCTTGATTGTTGAGTCACTTGATTACGCAAATTACTACACTACACAGGAGTCTATAATGGTGGCGAGGCCATAAAAACACGGGGTGTGAACAGACGCTTGTTTAATCAGCTGAACCGGGAACACAACACGAGACACAACGACACTGTATGCGTTTAATTTTGCACGATAATTTTTTTTTGCCAGGAGTTGACAAACTAGCCAGGTTGCTGAGGTTTTAGATTTGCCCAACGAACTTCAAACTTGGATCTGCGGTCGCGCGCACTTAGACACACACGCACACACATACACTCGAGTTTTTTACAAGGCATGCCACAAAGCACGTGGCGTGCGCCAGGCACGTGATTGCAAATCCGCTCCATCCGGATTACTGAAGTCTACGAAGGTGAGAAATAACACGTTATCACGCAGATTAGGTGGGCTGGATGATTGGTTGGGTGTGAATGGAATCGAGGGAAGCGCGAAAAAAGTAAACCAGGGATGAATATCACAATGCTTACGGTTTTTTCAAAATCCCGAAGATGGCTGTCAGAAATGGTCATCTAGAGAAGAAAAATAAGGATCCAAGTAACAAAGGGTGAAAGTAGTTTCCGGATTAGCATTCACAGTCGGTCAATAAACAACGGAGGAAAGAAGTAGAAAACAAAAGCGGCGAAGACAGGTCGTACCCTAATTTCATCCGTAACTGTTTCTCGCGCAGGGGCATGAATCTTGTTGGTTAACTTTCTGGCAACTTGCTCTTCAAAACTGGCGGAGTTGCCTTCGTCCAGAGGTTCACGATATTTAACAAGTCGTGAAATGTAAAAGAGCACAAGTTCCGTTAATCCCCAGTCGTCTGGAAAGCCAGACTGATACGCTAAAGAGCCAGTTATATCGAAGACATCGCGATCTGGGCATCGTGGGTTCTCCGTTACATCGATAAACAAACGGGCAGACAACTGGCCTGTTTGCGTACAGGCAATAGTGTCGGCATTGTCCACAAGAAATGATCGAGTTGCCGAGGCAAGTGCATTTGCCGTGGGATCATCTGTGTCCACGCCGGCAGCCAGGAAAACAAGTGGACATATTTCTACAATGTCGTACAATTTAAATTACAAACAGCTTAATTAGTATGGGGGAAGATAACAGTAAACACACACACACCTCCAATGTTTTCCAGTGATACCAAGTGTGCAAGACGACTGCCCAATACGCGCCAGACTTCTTCAAACTGATATTTCTTGGAAAGTTGGCAAATGGATGGCAAAAGATAGTCGTCAATTTTAGCACTGAAATTAAGAAAAAGTGAGTTAGTGAAACTAACAAATTTGATTGCTGAAATGTAAGTGGCAGCAACTTCAAAGTGGCGAATTTAAGCTAAACAGCACCAAGATATCATTTTGTACAAGAATACCAAGTTCAATATTCATTTCAATTTCTCTAACGAGTGGACCAAAAAAGACAAATTAACAAGACAGATGAATTCCTTTAATTGTTTGGTACAAGAAAAAAGGAAACAACCTACATCTGTGAGAAAATTAGACACAGAAATGAGTGTAACAGTAGAAAAAACGTTGAACTTTAACTTCTAATATATAAAAAGTCTTTCCATGATATAAAGACTGTTATACGACATCAGGACGGTAAATGTGATCCCAACAGATAAAATTAAAGGGCAAACAGTGTACTTTCCACCCATACTAGACTTTCAAAAAATAAAATTTTAATCTGTACGTTGCACTCATGTTTATTAATAACAAGTAAATGCAGAAATGGAGGCAAAAAATAACTACGGCTTACTTTGGATCATGTAAAAATTTGTGAACAGCCTCAAACGCCTCGGGTGATTCGTCAATATGCAAAATCAAGGTATTAGTATTTGGGCAAGTCGCTGTTGCGATTCCAACAGATCGTTTAAGAGTAGCACAATCCTGATTTTCTTCAAAAATGTGCTTCAGAAGCGGACTGGCAGAACCAAAAATGGACTTTTCACAGGTAAACTTGGAATTGTGAAAAGTAAATGTAACGTCATAGGTCAGACCATTCTCGCTTAATTTCTGGTTACAATCCCACATCCTTAGTACGAAATGGGGCTTAAAATCAAGTATAGGTGATTTATATAGTGCAGACTTATTCAAGCGAGGAAGTTGATAATCGTTGATTAGTTAAAACGCACAACCTTGACGACAAAGCCACCGAGTGTTTTTTATATTTTATACTAAATAGCCTCTTATTATAGTTAAACAAAAATTTCGAGGCAAAAAAATTGCATTAGTTTTCGTTTTAAGCAAGTAAGGTATGTAAAAACTGACATAGAATAGTTAGTTCCATAATGCGACCGCAATTTCTCTGGCAGTAAATATTTAAATCTAATAAACACCATAATTAAAAAAAGCAACGTATAGCCAGATTCCTCAATAGGTCCTCCAAAGGTAAAATAACACACATGAATGATTTAGGGCTTAATATAAGTTATGGTTTATTATCTCATCACCTTGACAGAAACGAACTGACACGATGAAAGCGAGAACTGATGATTTTCTTTGTTATTTACCAATACTATGGTAGGAATGTAGCACATAGTTGGGAAACCCATTAAATTGCATACAGTTGTCGAAAATTATCTGCCTACATCCGCTGCCCAACTTGAATCAACGAACTTGGCTGCAAGTAGCCAGGTGATGTTTCATATTGCGTCCATTTATTGCCACATGGCTTCTTAAGTTGGTGCAGCCAAATCGTCGTCCCTGGATCATTGGCACTGATGGCTGAAAGGAAGATATTTAAACGCAGATGCACCGTTTAATTACTTTCCAGGAAAGAACTAGCTTACAATCTGTTTAATTTTAAATCAAAATAATTTTTTATAATTCTCTTACACGAATGCGACACTGGACGAAGAATCATCACAATTAAGGGCGTTTTTTGTGCATTAATTTAAAATGTGAAAATCTGTCATGAAACCTAAAAGTGGCGAATTAAACTGCAGTTCAATAATGAGAAGAAGGCACAGACTCACTATCGGTCATCCTGTAACTACTGTCCAAACGTTGATAATTGTAATTGCACAGCAAATCACCTATTTTGTACGGCTGATTCCCTTAGCGGACTGGTGATGGTGTTATCAGGGTGAATGATGATGCAAGGAGGAAGTGAGTGAACTGTTTGGAAAACATCGTCATCTTCAAGGAATTTGTGATTAAGCAACTCATTTGCAGACATCCTTTCTCCGGAAAGCAGTGACCAATTTTGTAGTCGAAAATGCAGCTTGCATAATTATGACTAAAGACTTCTAAAAAGATGAAGGTGTGATTAATGCTTGATCGTTGAATATTAGAGTGTGCAGCGGACACCGATGCGTTTTTGGAAACCACACAAGGGCCGGCAATATTCGCTGACAAGGCCCGACCGAAAGGAAAATGAAAAGTGACGGTGGCGCGTAGCTCAACTTATTTATTGATGCGGCAGCGATGTGTGTGTGTGTGGATTGTGCAAGAGAGCAAGTCAGTTTATATAGGATCGACTAAACACCGATCCCCGAACGAACACAGCTGTGCTCACGCTTGTCACTAGCGTTAGCTCAGGGCTGCTAACTGTGCTTATCTGCTGCTTGTCACAAGCATGCTAGTCATCATACATCGAGATAAAATATTACAGCTCTTGAAACGCTTTCTTCCAAACTAACCACCCCGGTTTGCGTAATTACAATCACTAGGGGCGACACACGTGAAAACACTTGGATTACCAGCTAAACACCTTGTTGTGCTGCTTTAATTACTGAAAGGTGTGGTTGTTTCGAAATGTGAATTAAATGACTGATGTACACAGAGGTATCAAATCACGGGTGTTCGCATACAATCACACAAGTTTGTAAACACGTTTTGAGGTAATTCAGACAGGTTAGGTCGATTCTCTGCCAGACAATTTGTCAACTTCAAGAGACCTCTGCTTGCTGATCTGCTGCAGAATGCTTTGCTAAAACTTGACATCACAGCATCTCATTTTATGGCAGTCAATTTACACGAAGTTGGAAGTGGGACCTTGAAGTTATCAGTCACTCTCCATGGCAATTCAATAAATGATATATTTAAAATAACCGAGCACAAGTATGAAAAGGACTTGTCCAACAAAGAACGCTTCATTGTCCAATAAAACACCAAAACCGTTCGTCAGGCGTCGTCCATCTGATTTCACTATATACTACTCTTCACCTTTCCTAGTCTCTGGGTGGTTGTTGATTTTCACAAATAGGTCATCCAGAGAAATCTGGCTGAGGTCGGTGTGATTCAGCACGTTAAATGCCTCGATCGTCGACATCCATTCACCGTGATCTTTGGTTAAATGGCATTTATGTCAAAAATTAAATGACATTAAGGAAGCAGGTTGCCTGGGCGAGCAGGAAACCCCCCCATAAGTAGGGGGGGTGATTACGTGATCCCCCAATTTGAAGTTGCTACCTTCACGATTGAGGTCTGTCAGTCTCTGATTCTGTTCAAGTGTTCCAGAATTTTCGAGTTATTATAAAGGAATTTTGATAAATAGACGAAGATTTCCTTGTTTAGATGACCATATTATGGCCTTTTGCACTTTCTATAGTCTCGTTTCATCGTAACCATCACATGAATTCGCTGAATTAATCTAGAACCGGCTCTTGGTGGAATGTGCTCTCGGAATATCACCACCAACTCTACAAGCATCTTCGTTGATTTGAGTTAAGATAGTTTATAAGGTTTGCACAGACAGCTACCACATACTTTCAAGCCTCGTGCTGGCAGTAAGACGAGACTGCAGGTGACATGATTACAATGTATTACTGGTGGGATATTCGGGAGTAAGGATGGTGTGGGTTGACCGAGTGTTGCTTCTCTGAGGCAGAAACACCGTCTCTGGTTTGTCAATTTGTTTCCGCCAAATCACTACCATCCCAGTTCAGGTCGATTTACGAAGCAGTATGGGTCCTCTCCAACGTTAAAGGAGAGGTGCTGTTCACACATATTTGGTTCTCTAGTCCTGACAAATAACGCTGAGATAAGAATTAACAGCGATCGCGCCTGAGAGAACCCGGGTTAACGACCTGATGGTGACAATGACTCATCCCCTTTTCATTGGTTACTGTCATCCGTTCACACATCCACACACCTGGTTGGTGTAACGCTAATAAACGGTCGTGTCCTCTGTCGCCCCTCTTCTTTCCATTCTCCTGTTATCTAGAGGGTTACAAGGTAGTGCTAAAACCCTATATACTGCAACTCAATGTCTTTGCTTCATCAAGATAGAACTATTAGCTTAAGATAATGCCACACATTCAACATTAAATGGCCACAGAGGCATAACTTACTGCCTCTTCGTATGTCGGAGTTCTGCTCTCTGAGTGACAAAATCCACAAAGGCACCAAACCAGCAAAATTACTGCTTTAAAAGGTACCTCTTCTGTTGTTTTAACCAAACTACCCTCTTCTGAGGCATTCACGTGATTGGATCATCAATTATGCCGTTGAGTACTAACCTGGAGGACTCCAGAGTATGCGTTTGTGTGTAGAGCTTCAATAATTCGAATTAAAATGTGTCTCTGTTTGTCTTTGAAGGAATCCAGGCCTTAGGAATGTCTCATCAGGTCACCGCATAACGCGTAGAACAAATCTGGCTAGGTGTGAGATGCTCTTGTTTCAATAATTATGAATGTGCTTCAAGATAACACAATTATTCTTTGAGAATTTTGATATTTTGCGATTAACTACGGCCACACACTGAAACTCCGACGTGCTGTGAATTGAAGTAACGTTTAGCCGTATTTGTGTGACCAAAATAGTTTAGGCACACTGTGGACAGAAGGGTGGTGTGAGTGACCACGGTGTGAACGAGTTGGGGATCGTGAATCAACACCATTCACAAACCCAATCAGTCTGATCTACCCACTGTAGCGTGGGAGCAGAAGGACGCCATCTTGGCATCCAGCCATTGGTCGGGAGCCAGTGGCGCGCCGTGGGAGCGGCATCACGTGACTTCCGGTTGCGGGGAGCACTTAAGTTTCAAATAGAGCGCCATAGCCCGAATAGCCAATCCCCTCACGAGATTGTCTTTCTATTTCTAGAATCGAAGCCGAAGCCAATGGGCGGACAGGAGCAACCCGGACCAAGTATATAAGCAAACCTCACAAATATTTTGTATCAATGAGCCTTTCTAGTTGCCCCTACGCCTTCTGGTCATGCCCAAGCCTACTACACCCACATTATTCAATTCCACTCAATGCACATATTTCTAGCAGTTATTCATTGCATCGAATTTGAATATAGAGATCTGGAAAAATTGAATCACTCGTTTAACAAACACAAGAGGTCAATTAATGTTAGGTAGATGAGGCGTTGCAGACGCTGTGTCTGCGTCGACAGATGATTGGTTTTGAGGCTGGGGAATCGAGGGAGGCGAGTACGCGTCGGTTGGGTGCTGACGCGTCGCCGCGACAAGCTTCCTCGCACCCACTAGCTTCGCGACTGACAGACAAGCGATGTTGAACACCGTGCGTCCATTAATCGCCCCGAGGCAGCTTGCATTGGTGCTGCCAACTTGCCCTTCCTGGCGGACTGCCATTGGTGGCTGGTTAGGGAAAATGGGAACGCAATTGAGACCGCAGACACTGGGGCCCGAGGGAGTGACGTGTGATGCATTTTGAATCGGTTTTATCACCGGAAGGAGATTATCGGTCTGTAGGGAAGAAATGTCGACTTGGGTTTTGAGTGAACAACGATTTCAAAGCAGCATTATGCACTTAACTAGGGAAATGGATAATCTAGGTTTGGCTCGAGGCACTTGACAGATCTTTCAGTGTTACATTTTTGAAAACAAAAATGCTAAATTGGCATCTGAGTTGCCTTAAAGCGGTATCACAATGTGTCAACTTTTGACAGGCATAATTTGGATCAGACTGATTTAAACACTACTGCGATTGGGGACAACGATTAATTGCTTTGTGGCGTGACATAAGCGCAAAATTTTGTCTAAAGTGGATGGTTAACAAGCATCACAAATGTCTAGTGGCTGCTGATACAGATTCACTCCATGTGGGTGTCATGGTATGTTTAGTTAGGGCTAACGCTATTGGCCAGTCTGTGGACCTTTAGGCTCTGCCTATCAGAACTCATAATCACCACCACCACCACCACCACCACCACCACCACCACCACCACCACCACCACCACCACCACCACCACCACCACCAC
>UXSR01005649.1:0-41749 GCA_900604375.1 Mesocestoides corti
AAACCATTTAAACTTCTGCCTACATTGTGTCCTTAAAACTCTATTACTGACAAGGCAAAAAATGTTTCTTATCATTTCATTATTTCTTGGGACAATCATCACAAACTGTGGCATCAATCATACGGCAGGTATAAAATCATGTAATTGAAAGTGACCAAAATATACAAAAACATGCATCTGGATGAAAAGAGAGGCAAAGAGATAAACGATGGCGCATTGAGAAAGTTGAATGAGAAGACGGCCTTGCGTGACTGACTGTCAGAACGTGAAACGGGGGACAGCGATTTGAATAATTCAGCGAAGCTGATCATAAACGTAAATCAGCACGATTAACTACACGTATATCTCTTGTCCAATTTCCTTCTTAGGTGCTTCACATTGCATTTTGCTAAGCTTTTCAAAAAAAGCTTCATTTAAAAAATGACATTATGAAGCTTACAAATTTAGTTGTTGCATTCGAAAGGTATTGCTATTTTATTTTCGTGAACATTGAAGCGTGTTTTGTAACTAAAGTCAAGCCATAAAATATTTCAGAATAACGTTTTAAAACTTCTATAAATTTTTTTAATAAACTGTTGTAAATTATTTATCAGTCGTAATCGGCCTTTCCTGTATAAGTTTATCAATGGCTTAAATAACAATTAGCATGCACATTTGACTCATGTCAAAATTGTCAGTTATCTGAATCTTTTAGTAATTTAGTAACAATGCTTCTATGGTAACATAAGGTTGCCCGCTTTTGGTTTTTTTAGTTATTTAAAGGTATTTGAATCGAAAACGTGTTTATCTCAAGAGCTGTCTTCCGAATATCTAAAAAATATATCATTTCTTCCTTTCTCTTTCTTACGTCACACAGTTTTGCTGTTTAAATACGTACACTGTCTTTAAGCCATGATTTTGGGCAGGGTTCTTGATATCCGCATGGTTGTTGATAAAAGGAACTTTTTTATTCTGCCTACGGTAATTTACATTAATAATGTCTTTTTAAAAATATTGTAGCTTTGTGTGTTGCCCCACTACTATGTATGATTTTTAATTAAGCCTAATGTTTTTAGGTCACCGTCGTTGAATTTCACACAAAAATGCGTGAACACGTCCGACCTCCAGCCAGTAGCATGCAAATGATTGTGAGTTAATATTTGCCTCATGCTGGTTCTACACGTCCAACTTAATGCAGGACTACTTAATGTAACGCTTATTTGGTGGCACTTGACAATGTAACTGCTCAGCCTTTTTTTATGTAGAGTTGTTCAAATGACTTGGAAATGTTGTCGGAGGAATGGATATCCCACTGCGTGGACGAACTACCAGATGAAGAGGTGGATACAAAATATGTGGTCACAGGAATGTTTCTCACGGTACAATCAGCAGACAAATTTAATTTCATATCCAAGCTTCAAACATATGGTAGTGAACCGAAAGAATACCATTATGCCAACAACACCTGTGCCTCGTTGTGCGCCGATTACAAAATGGTGCGTAGAAAACTTTGATTTACTTCATTATTGTCGATTAAATTTTCTTGTAAAGTGATGCTGATATGATTCTATTTTGCCATTATCTCAAATTGTTCCAAAACGAGATACGGTAGCAGTGGGTAGTGGTTGATTTTACTTGCAAAATGTAGCATTAGAAACGTGATTTTTCCAATTGTTATCTAATATTCACC
The DNA here is from genome assembly GCA_900604375.1 of Mesocestoides corti. Taxonomy (NCBI): domain Eukaryota; kingdom Metazoa; phylum Platyhelminthes; class Cestoda; order Cyclophyllidea; family Mesocestoididae; genus Mesocestoides; species Mesocestoides corti. The sequence continues at coordinate 1,670 of UXSR01005649.1, forward strand.
GGATCTAACTTCATTAGTCGTTGGATTATTACCACAACTGGAAAACGGATGGAGCATGTATTGTTGACATTTTACAATATCTCAGTACCCAAATAATTAGCTGCTGATTTAAATTCTATTTCAAATGGTGTGGTCAAAAACGACAGAGGTTGGATGTGCGGTTCAGCTATGCTCAAGTTCCTTATTGCCGTACATCAGGAGCTACCTAGTAGCGTGTCTGTACAAGCCCGGGTGAGTCAACCCTTGCAGGTTAGCAATCTATCATGTATTAAGTGGTGACAACTGGAAAGATTGGCTTTGTACTGCACATGGAAAAGTCCTTCATAGGTGTTTTCTCAGAAGGAACCATTTCAAAGCTCTGCCAGTTGAAATCTAAAAGATGCATTGCTTTTCGCCTTACTTAACAACTACATTTCTATTTGCAGCATACCCAGGGTGACTGAAAGGCCCTACAAAACGGGTCGGAGCTGTAGCAAATGTCCGGAAGGATTTGAGTGTTACAGGAAACAATGTTGACGATCGTCTTCCGACATGTTAAAAGTAGACAACACGGGCAGAATAGGATCATGCGAAGAAGAACCAGTTAAAAAGCAAAAAAACAATACAGCAGCTTTTCACGGGTCTTCGCGTACTTTTCGTACTTCGTGATTTGAATTTTCAAAATCTCTATTCGTCTTACTTGGCATTCTTGGTACATTTTATTTCACGGAGCTAAACGCGGTTATGTAAGAGTTACAACAGGTCGACTTGCACCATTTTGTCAGTAGTTTTGGAGAGAATGTATAGTTAAAAGATGATATAAGCAAACTTAATACATCGAAAGTATTGAGCAAGGCATAATTGTTGACTTTATTAAAATTTATACGAGTAAATGAACTTGATGCTTCCTCGCTTACTCATACACATATTTTGGTGTAGGTGGATGTGCAGAAATGTGGTAAAAGTCATCCGAATTTGCAACATAAACTTGTTCATATCGTAGAGTGTTGTTCTGTGTCAGCATGCAAATAAGCGATTGAACAAAATACCACGTCTATGATCTGAAATGCATACGTTGCAGCTTAAATTTGCACTCCCTTTGGCATGAATATCTCCGCTGACGAAAATTGAACTTCTCGAAATGGATAGGAGCCTTGTCTATTTGTCCAAAAGGACATTTATAGTTGATATTGGCTTTTGGGCTTTTGACCAAGTGGCTGTTGTATGTTCTGTCCTTCGCTCACATTTATCAACCCTGTCCTATAAGGGTAGACTGCTGCGTGTGATACACAAGAAACAATAATCGCTTTTTCTTGCCTGTCAGCTATGTCAAGCAAACTAATTTCGAACCAAAAGATGTCACTATCATGCATCCTATCCACACATTGTTACCTTGCAAAGACCTCTGGAAATAACGTTCTCTGAAAGGAATTTTCAAATTTTAGAAACCTAGGCATCTATTTACTGCTGCCTTATAACTCCTTTTCACAAACTTTGAATGCGGTCATTTCCTACCCTTTCAATTTCTTAAGCTGGCTAAATATGTTTGATCCGGCCACATCAGGCACTGGTAACATGCAACCCCACTAGTTACCTCTGTGAAATCGGCTAGCAAATTTTTAACGACTTCTCGATTTTGTAACGAGAGGTCAACTTAGTCTGCTCTGTTAAGAAGCAATGCGATGCATTAATTCACACTAATTCAGCTCATTCTGTTCTACTAAAACACAAGTCAATCATCTTTCGAGCAACAAAATATGTGCAAGGACACAGTCGGTCTGCTCAGTTAACTAGTCGGCGAGACATCGAACGGATCTCAGGTAATATCGTCCCTGTATTTTCTTGCCGTAGTTTCCTAACGTTAAATAATGTTTAGAGCAAGTTCACTTGCCTGCAAATAGCAACGTTTTGATACAACACTTGTCACTAGTGCCAGTTTGCAACTTCATTAAAACTACCGGCCAACATCAATAGGTGTTATAGCCATACTATAGTTTCTAGTCAGTTTTGATGTTGCATGAGGCAGCCTTGTGCAAATAAACCAGGACAAGTTGCAAACGGATCCCATAAGGCCATCAAAAACCATTAGCTGTTGTGGTGCACGTGCACAGTAGAATGGCCTTTGCTGTGTCGTTAACACTTAAGTTATCTGACAGCAATGTAAAGGTAGAAAACAGTTACATGATGCATTAAACGTATTACGAATTACATTTGCTGCAGTGAGGTCATGCTTATATACCAACTTCAGGTTGCCTCCTATTGAACGCGGCGTTAGTAACCAGTAAAGAATATGTCACACATAAATGCACGGGATGATGAACATCAAAAAAGCACTGAAAACAGTCAGCAGAGAGGTAGAATCTCGGAAGATTCTAGTGCAAACCAAAACCAACAAGCCGACATTCAGGAAGCTCAGCTACCGCAGCATTTACAACAGCAGCAGGCAGGTTTGGCGTCGCATTCATCAGGCGGACAACAACCACAGTCAACAATTTCTCCTATTGGAATGTTGCCTTACCAGACAAACCAGTTACACAGTCTTCATTTAACACAGGCTTTACACACCTCAATTTTTGACCCGGCACAATTTCGATGGGGCATTGTCAGTATTTTTGCGCCTACAGCAGATCGGAAAACGGTGCAACAGGTATAGTCGACAGTTTTTCAGCCCTAGAAATTATCAACACAGACCTTCAATTTTCAAATGTTGTTTGAATTATATTTCCAGATGTCTCGACCTTTGACACCAAGAAGTCTATATGACGTTATATACGGTGTCAGACAACCATTTAAATCTGTTTGTATTGAGGAAAGGGATTTCATGAATTGCGTTGCTGGAGAATTGCCTATTTGCCTGAGATTATCATACGAGAATATGTGGCGAGAATCATGTCCTCATATCATGGAAATGACAACTTCTAATGATGGCAGGTTAGTCAATCGGAAAAATCAATTGAAGTTTATTAATCGTGTAATAAACGCAATTAGTAATGTAACGACCTGTTATGTCACTTATCGTGCGTTGATTTACGTGATCGCATTTTTAGGCGCTTATCTCCACCGCTGTCAGTAGGGGTTAGAGGCCTCATGCCGAGGGCGATCTACACAATCATCATTGACCTAATGCAATTGCTGCCGAACGATCTGACATACGAGAGAGGGTTTTGGAGAATGTGCAGATCGAAAACCAAGTATCCCTTACCTGAAGGAACCCGTAAGAACACATTTTGAAATCATGATAAGACTATGGACTAATCATGTGTACTTGACTAAAAATGTTTCCTTTGTAGAACCCCTCTTCTACGTTCACGAACATTCACCACAATATGGAATGTATTGGATGTGTAATGGTGTTAATTTACAATCCGCCAAAATAACGCACAATAGAAATGCTCAACGGAATGAAAATATGGTGAGTTTACGCTTCGGTTGAGGTAGCTGCATATCGATTTGAGACCATGCAAGTCCTTGATCATCATCATGGTCATTCATTTGACACGCGGTCAACAATGGCCGGTCACATTGACAAGCTCCATGTCTTGTCCGTTCTGTTTATTTCCAACGTGGCGAAGACTATTTGCAAAAGGAGTATAATTTAAGCAATCATTTACTCACTGTAACAATACTTGAACATGCAAGTTTTTTTGTAGATGTTTGTACATATTAAGCACCAGTACGTTCCACGGTACCACATTTTGCGACATACAGCTGCTCGAGGAATTGAAGATGCTCGCAATGAATTTAGGACCGGACAACTATCTGTTGTGCTTGTGGGCACTTATATTATCCCAGGAACTGCATTTATAGCAGTGAATGATTTTCACAACCCCGCAGTTGTCGAAATCAAATTTAGACAAAGTTTATTTTTCACTGGAACCTGTAACCGCGTCAGTGGATCTAGCTCTACTTTGCGTACATCATGAGACATTGTAGCTTAGTTGTGCACGCATGTTTTGGAAAACATTTATCTCTGTTACAATAAATTCAATTACAAATGCTGCTTCGACTATTCATTTCAATTGGATTTGGTGGAGGTGGATGTTGCCAGTCTAAATGCTCTTACGTTTAAATTGAGATTCGCCTTGTCTGTAGTTGAGTTTCGAAAGTTGCGTGCGAGAAGAAGCCAATCTGAGCACTTGTCGATTAAATTGGTTTGTGCATCACTTTTGCTCTCCCCGTTTATTGATCTTTTGCTTTAATCGACTTTCTTGCTCTCACCGATCTGCAAACACACACTCACAGAACAGTGTACGTGTCTTACTGGTGACTAACTAGTAGTGTCCTAATTACTTTGTCTCATTGCTAACTTCCTTGTCATCCGATTTTGTTTTGCGAAGAAGTAAAATATTTGTTTAGCACTTCTTATCGAATCAATTACATTTGATGCTCGATGGTGAAATGTGGTAAAAATGCGTTTATCGCGAAATATGGATGCAAATGACACAGGGTAATTGACGTAAAGACATGGCACCTCGATTGGAACCAATGATGCTGGGTCAAAGCAATTTCGACATGTTACGATATGGACCTAGGTCGGCAATGGTCATGTTCAAACTTTCAATTACGTCTTCTGATATTTCATTGGATCTTTGAGATTACCAAAAATGAAATGTGGCGGCATGCTGTGTGGCCATGCTTTGTTGGGTTAGGCGCTTCGAAGATGAGGGCTCAACCATGATCAACTGTATTTGCAGAGGCTGGTTTTAAAAATAGAGATTGTGGTTGCAGTGGATTCAGTAATGTTTGAATGCATACTGTTGGTCAAAGATTTGTTCTAAAAATTGATCAAGGGAGCTGGAGTACCAAAGATTAATAGTCATTTTTAACTGAGGGGATAATTCTGACTGGACAATAAAAGTCTTTTCATTTTTACGAGATATTTAAGTCGCCAAAGATTTGTTATTTTCGTTGCGAGTTGCTTTGTAATTCGAGTTCTATTTTCTAGGCAACTTGGCATATAATCACCTCATTCCTTTTTTCTATTGTATTAAATTGGTAAAACTCAACTTTAAAAATTGGTTGTCACGATTTCTACTAACTTCAAATGTACTTCTATGAGCTTGGTTGTAAAGTCCGTGAATCCTAACACCTCAATTCTATACCTTTACTTCCAGCGTTCCATTTTCACTTCTTATTAAAGATTCTTCCCACAGTTAGCAGAATAATACACCTGCAATATTTTCTCTGTTCTAGTATTTGATTTGAGTCACCGCATTTATTTCGGCCCTAGAAGCTGACAGTCAACAAGCAGGCTTTCTCCGCGCGCACATTGACATACCATAAGTAGCGTTTAATCACTTTATATGGTCTATCCATTGGACATCCCTGAAACTGCCGTTGATGCGCCATTTGGCACATTCGAGTTACTAACAATGCCTGTCGGTGTACGCAACGCAGCACAAAAATTTCGGGCATTCATGGTCCAAGACCTATCTGGTCATGCGTTCGTAGTCGTCTGCATTGATGACGTTCTCATCCCCAAGCTAAGGCAACGAAGAATATTCGCTGCCACTTTTACCCGTCTTGAGGTGTATGGAATCACGCGTAACACCTGACACCTCAGCTAAACTGACATTTTTTAAACGAAACAGATGACAGCGTTTTGTGATATCTGCAACTTTGCACTGTGTACTATAACAACTTCAGTAGATACCTGGTGCCGAAATTCAGGACAATGGCTGCTTATAGAGCGACTTATACGTAGGTGAGTTAGGCGAAAACGGACATGTGGAAATAATCACACCAAATTATACGTTTTGCCATCTACCAACCTCAAATGTACTTCCATGGGCTAATGGATATTGTGCTGATACCAACGAATAGTTTGTCAAAGTGAGGGCTTTGTGCGAACAGACTTAGTCATCTATGATTTTAGAAACAATCCGAGTTTGCGTTCTCAGACATCCCTTAAAAAAAGACGAAAATAACACGCTCAACTACTGAAAGTGCTTCATTTGCTTATTTGGCCATCTTCACAGAACAGGTCCTTGTCTTCAATTAAATTTAGCTGCATGTCTTACACTAACATTTTGGTCTATGCGAGAACCATCCGGTTTCACTTACTATGTCTAACCAAGTAAATATCCAGCATTTTAATTTCTACAGCATTGCATGACTTTTGACAAATACATGTATTTGCATCCTATTCAGGCACTTTGCTGTTCATATAATCAATCGATCTCACTGCAAGCACACAACCGCACTGTCATGGCTTAAAATGAAAACTTTGATTATTTTCCTCGTTTTTAGAATGCAATTTAAAAATTGATGAATTTCATTGCGAATACAGGTCGATGAACATAACGCCATCGAGTCAGTTGCATTGTAACTTTTGATATAAATGTGCTATTGATGTTTAACACATCAAAAATCAAGTAGATGTTGGGCATGCCTATTACAAAGTAACAACATCATGGGCTGTCAAAGTCGGTTCTGTTGAAAAGGAGCGAACATTTCATGACCAGAAACGCAGCAGCAAACACCAAATACATCATGCCAAATACAGCATTCGTTAGTAGCATCCTAGAACACATTTAACCAGCATTCAAACAACCTCTGTTTAAAACCACAGAAATATCAGGTGTTTGATAGTTTTGCGCATTCTGCTCTAGCAGTTCATGAAGCAAATATGCACCTTTTGCAGACCCTGACCCTTAGCGTCTTATCACCAATCGCAAACTGTAAGTTTCGACCCCGTGATTTGAACAAGGCTGAGACAAAACGATTACTTTATTGAAACAGAAACGGCCACAGCCTGACCAGTCAACTGAGGGAAAACAGGGTTCTTATATATCCTTGTCGTGGTCGTTCTGTTCTCCCGTTGGTCCGTTTCGTGGCGCTATAATGGAGAGGGAAATCTCGTGAGGCGAATGGCTCTCAGTCCCCGGCGCGTGACGCTATGCAGCAGGAAGTTGCTCCCTGGGCGCATAGCGTCGCCACTCATGCCGTGCTGTTCACCCTCGACCAATGAATGAGCACCAAGACAGCGCCTGTCTAACACTACGCTGCAAAACTTCAACATTTGACCAATGACATTCGAAGCTTGCCACGTTTATGTTACGATCCATGCCAAACAGCCTTAAAAACGGTATTTCGGTTTCATTTGCGTACTAAAGTGCTTAGAATCCTTTATCTATTGAAAAGATAATATTCCTTTTTCAAGGAAACTATGCCGCATTAGCAGCACATGTCTTTTGCTACTCTTTTCCGTAACGTACATTAAACTAGTGTTAATTGCAATCGATTTAGTAATCGTTTATGTTTGCGGTTCGTGAACACACATCGGCCGTAATTTCAGCAACCAACTCAACATATTCAACAGTGTACAGCCTTTCTAGCACACATATCTCGGCCCGAAATAATGTATATTTGTGTCATCACTAGTTTTGTTATAATGTTCCCACCCCCAATCGCGAGGTATCTGATTAAATAGTATGATCCTGCACTTACGTGCGACGCTCATCATAATGTGTCACACTTACAATGATAAATCAACTGATATATTGGCAGACATTTAAGATTTATTTGAAAATACAAAAATGACATGACGTGTTTTTTTCATGCCCAAATTGTCAATGGCCGCAAATGTATTGACAACAGTTAACGTGATGTAGGTCAAAAAATCATTTTTGCGGTGATATAGGACAGGTTGGAACGTTTAGATATATGCAAAATACCCATATTATGACGGCAAAGTTTTATTCCAGTTATACTGGAATTTGTCGGCGAAATTCCTTTCTTCTGCATTGTCTTCTCTTAGCACTACCATACGACACTCTAGCTAACGGCTTGGAATAATACGAGAGGAGGGATAAAAGTGGTGACAGAGAACCCGACTGTTTGCATCAAATAGCGGATGACAGACGTCTTATAACATCCCTTCTCTGCGCCGCTGCAAGATGGCTTGCGAATAATTTTCTAAAAAGGATTTTTAATGAACCTAGCAGGATAAAGCTTCTGAGAGAAGAATAATGATGCCTCAATACGGCCATGTAGCAATTGTCGCAGAACTGCGCCGCCAGCAGTTTTGAAGCATCCTTTTGTAATACACTTTTCGATTACTTCGTCTAGTAGGACAAGTTTGTGACATCTGCTATAGCATCTTTCTGAGCTTAAAAAGCGGCTTTAGCATCTTGGAATTCCGATGAAGTAAGCCAGTCAGTGGAGACGTATTTTCAGCATCATGTAGAATAAACACTGCGTAATAGCTGACCAAACCATTAAAACGACGTAAGCAACATGTTGATTCTGATAATGGGCACTGCCACATCGTTGTTGTTTTCTAAGTCTGGGTTCTGCTGGCGTCTACGTCAGTTTGATGTCCAAGGGACTTAACAACGCTGTTGCTGGCAATCCGTGATACCCCAAGGTTCCTCATTGTTGGTATTTGCACTGTTTACACTAATTCACTATCAGATCAAAGTGAACCTTGACATGAACTAGTTCCACTTTTGACAACTCACTTTCACGTGGCTGACGCAACCAACGCTCTCTAAGATTAGTTTTAGCGTCAACGAGGGATCTGGTAGTGTTATTTGAGTGGTTTCCTCTTTGGATATGGGCAAAAGTAACATCTGTTCACTATTAAAAAAACATTTCTGAGGTGTTACGTGTGATTCCCTGCTCTTCAAGGCAGCTAAAACTGGCAGCAAAACACTGTCGCTGTCTTAGCTTGGGATGCGAGTATCATCGGTACAGACAAATACGAATCCATGACCACGTAGAATTTGATCCGCAGATACCTGAAAGGTTTGTGCTGGGTTGCGTACACCGAAATGTATGGTTAGTAACACAAATGGGCCAAATGGGGTGTCAAGGGCAGTTTTAGGGGTGTAATTAGGGTCCACAGGAATCTAATGAGAAGATCGGAAATGACCAATACTTGAAAAGACTTCAGCAGGGCCGAAACCCAAATAAAACGTGATAATGAGGTACGGAGTACCTCGCAGGAACTGCGACATTACTGAGGCCAGTGTGGTAAAAGGAGGGTCTTTAGTCTCCAGATTTCTTAGGTACGATGTGTAAATGGTTCGCCCATAGGCTCTTAGGGGGACGGATGATGCTAGATAAGCCAACCACAAACACGGGTGTGGGGATTTTCACGAAATGGCACGAATGTAATCTTGAACTGATGCAGGGTACTGATTTTTTGAGAAAAAATCATAGCCACCTTCAGTTGAGCCATCGCAGTTCCAGTGTTGTTGGTAAAACGTCACGATTTTATCTGAGTAGAATGGATGAATTGTTCTGCATTAGTGGCGACATATTTTACCACATGATCAAAGTCATTTGTTCCCGCTACTTCATTATTTCCGTCTGCTTAAAACACATCAATAGATAGACTATAATAATTAGTTAAACGCAAGGCTTGGTATGTCATTTTGCCCGCGAAGAAAGACTGCTTGTTGACTGCCAGCTAACAGGAAGGAATGCAAAAATGCGGCAAGTAAAATACAAAAAAATGACACAATTAAACTGTTAGGACCTGCATCCAACCATTGTATTGACGGCCACTCCAAAGATATTGCACATAGTTAAAAATGACAATGCTGCCACTTTCAATTTGAAGGTCGCTGTGGGTCGTCGTACGGAGCCGCCTTGTTTCAGTACTTAACGCAAGATGAGGAGATTTTGAAAAATGGGTATATAGGAATAATAAGTCACATTTGACTGACAACTAGGTATATTTGATTTTGGCAACAGCCCAATAATGTCCAAATGAGAGGAATAAAATAATGTGCATAGACTAGTTAAAATCTCAGTTTCCTTTTTTTCTGGTGAAAAGGAAAAAAGGTAACTGTACGTCCGAACAGGTATATCCTTGTTGTTTAACCTTTGGATCCAGGTATATGATTATCTTGTCATTGGTACATCCTCTTTAGGATTGAATATTGGCGTGCACAGGCAACGCGGCGAAACATTGTATAGACGATCACCTGCACACAGAGCGTTAACTTGGCCAATTCCTCAAGTGCGTAAAAAGCAATAAAAGAATCTTTTTAAAATCTCCGCTTGGTTGAATAAAACATGTAGCTATTCCACATGGAAAAGGGCACTGCATTTATTCGGTTGCGTACCACCACAAGTCTAGTGCTAAAGGAAGTAGAGGGCAGTTAAATAAGTTTATGCCAACACAAAGCTGCGGTGAATGTTAAAATTCCTATCCCCATGTTTGAGATAGAAACGCATCTATTCCAAAATGATGAGGTCAGTGCCAGATTAACCACAGAGGAACTGTGCCAACAAAAGTTGCAGTGCTGGTGGATCAGTTTGTTTCGACACAGCGCTGCAGCGGAACATGAATTGTTCATTCTCCAGCTCCCCTGTCAAGGCAGCGCACAACGTCCTGTCAAATGGTAACCACAGTGGCTTTTCTTAATTTACCTAATCGCAACCGTTAGGAGTACATGGGAAGTTAACACACACCAAGTATCGTATACCCCAAACCGGCACGACCAGATTTGACGAGTGGTATGTTGTCATATTCTTGTTTCATGCATTGGTTGTTGTCAGCCGCAGTTGCACATGGATATCGGGACCCTATCAACTCAACAATTATTCCTAGTAGGCGCAAATGAACTGTTTCAAATCGGACAGGCAATCAAACATGCGTTGGATGACACGGTGGAGTGTTTGAACTGCGGTGCGTAGGCCAGAGAGCATTGGTTTGAACTCGAATGAAATCAAAAGCCTTGCTGTGAACTTCTTTGCACTCTCAGACTAAGCCATTGGTATCTGGTAAGATGGTTTCCCCAAATCAAAACTCGATTTCTCATATTATCTTGGAAGATTGCATGAAAATTCATTCAGTCTGCACCGACTACCTGAATCTCCCAACCGATAATTCTGACAATCAGTATATTGTGATTAACGTTGCAATTCTCGGGCACAGAGGCACAACGAATTCTTGGGATTCCATGTTTCAACGAATGTCAGATTTCGGATATGGTTTGCTTCCCTTGTCAATCTACAGCATGTTATCCTGAATAAACTTTGATATTCAGTAATAATGGTCATTAGTAGCAAGGTCAACTTGACAATTAATGCCGCACAGCGCTCTAAAGCTAACAAGGCAATCAAGACTTCAAAATCTGACTAGAATGAAGGAAACCTTGCCATTTTGTCGTCATGAGTTCTTCGAAGTAAGCTGGTCTCGACGGTCAATGCCAAGGTTACAAGTTTTCTGTGGCTGTAGCAGACACAAGTTGCGCTCAACAAAAAATATCCACAGTAATGGAGGTTCTATGTGACAGTGCATATTTTTATAAGGAATATATGACCTACGAATTCATTCATATACGTCGTTGTGTGATGATTGTACATAAATCGAAATAATTGATTTATTTCACGTGCATGCATGCCAGATTTGAATGTTCGCATGCAGATCACCATCTGACCAAAAGCCAAAAATTGGCAACGTTGACCAATACAGGTTGTTACCAAGTCCTGTGCCTCAATGCTACTTCTAACTTAGCCACTAGAAATGAGTCCAGATCTCGCAGACGCAATCTATCGGCTCTCACGGAATTTGATTTTTCCTGGCAACGTCGATGGAGCACTTGCACCCCACTGATCTGATCAACAAACCAGCTGACGCATTCAGTCAACTTATTATGTCAGGTGCCATTGTGTGAAACCATGTCTGCTGAATCGGGAAAGCGAAGTACTGTTTTAAGTGAATGTCCCCAAAAAAGATTAAGCAGCATTCAAGTTTGCGCTAGGCTTGCCAATACGTATGTGGCCTGCAGCACCTAGATGGCTTAATCGCAAATAACACGTGATGGATATAGATAATGAAGGCCGTAACCATGACTACTTTTTTTCCCTTCTTCATCTTCCAACAAGGAATTTATATATTTTTCTTAATTGTACCATCGTTGAGGTAAGCTGAGACTATACAAATCATTCACTTCAGCAAAGATCATAATTCATGCAGTCCATAAGTTATCGACAAAAATATATAGCTGACTAAATTTGTGCCAGAAAAAATCCAATGCGGTGGTCAAAATTTTCATGACTTTCTACAAGTTTCAAAGTGACCTATAGAAACCCATTCAATGTCAACCACAGAGGTTTTTCACGATTTCCTTATACAGAAATGAGTTCTATTTAAGTCAAGTTGTTGGAAAAAGTAAATTTGTGTACTTATCAACGTCTGCCGTACCCATAGACGCCAGGTCTGACACATTACTAAGCTGCTTTGGCAAAACGCACTCCAGCGTAAATTTGCTGAGCTTTCTCGGTTGCAATCGTGCTTATTTGGCAACACAATCTCATCTAACAAAAATTCAAACCAGTATATTTAATTATTGTTTTACCATTACCACTGGTTTCAGTGGTTGTCGTCAAAGTGGAATCAAACAGTGGCGAAATCACTCCGTTTTAAGTTTAAGGACACCGGCTTCTCAAATTGCTTCTCAGTGCTCTCATCTCAATACTAAGCCCTTTTTGGGACCTTGCTACATATGTTTTTGAGGACAAGTAACAATGCAGGATAATCGGTGTCTTTATTTAGGTTCGAGGTGACGATCTCGTCGACTAGCGGCAGGCTGCGTAAAGGAGGACATTGTCTCAAAAAACGGCACGACAGCATCCACGCGATTCGCTACAACATGGAATGGAAGTGCCAACTCCGTAACTGATTCCGTTACAATGGATCTATGCTTTTACGCCTTACTGCATCAGTTTACTTAACGATATTGCAAACTGATGGGAGAGTGAATTCAAACAAAAGCAATCAGCCTCGTGTCAGAGACAACCGTGGAAGCTCGGCACAGATTTTCGTCAGAACCGGGGTTGCCTGTGGCTTGTGCACACACCTTCAATCAAGCAGGCGCATGAGGTGTTATTTATCACGTATAAGGATTAACCTATGTTTAGACATGCTTGGTGCGACATTTGTTGACGGAAATAGGGGCTGCAAATTGTTTTTGCAAAATGTTGATTTTAAAAAGGCTTCCTTTTCCGTGTATCTCAGTAATCCGAATAGAAGTCCAATATTAAAACTGCAATTCGGGACTACTGGAAGGCTAATGGTTCCTTTTTACCCTATTCCTTCAGCAGTTATAAAAATTCCCGATCATTTATGCCCCATTCATTACAAGTATTTTTGGATTGCGTCTAAATTCTTGCTACTAGCCGTTAGCGTCGAATTAGTCAATGCTTGGCAACGTAATCAAGAAATTTATAGTTGAAACCTTTACGTAATATGTCGAATTAGTAGAAATATGCTGCAGCAAAAATTGACACTAGCATTTGTGTACTGGACACTTGCTTGAGTTTTCTTCTTTGCAAGTATTGGCTGTGGAAGATTATTTGAAGTAGGCATTCATATTAAGCTGCAAAGAAGGCGCACATTGTAACTAGCTGAATTGATCGTCAAGACATTATCAGTCCATGATATATCACGTGTATTTCATGTCTAAATGGTTGCTTTAAAGGGTAAATCGTGTCTGCGTCGCAATAGACGTCAGGGCTGGGAAGTAGCGATGCTGACTACCAGCAGCATTTTGCATAGCGAGTATTCCTAAAATGCTCTTATTTTAAATCGCTTGTGTAAAACGTCGTATATTTGCAACACGTGATAAGGACTTGAGACGTAGGGTATAGGATTAAGTAATAGTGACATTTGAAAGGCACAAAGAAAATTTCACGAAACCAAAGAGGGCCATAAAACGATGGGTCTGTGGCGAACGGCAGACGAGCACGTTTAGCAAGCGTGAGGCAACACGATCCAATCGGTTCTCGTGAATGCACTTCACTCAGAGATTGAGGCTAATCAAAGCAACATAACCGCATTTGTTATCATGTACACACGCCGCTACTGCTTTAATAAATTTGTTGAGTGACTGGTTATCTGCATTTTTCATTTCGTCTTTCCCTTAGGCCGTGTCAAGTCATATCGTCGGCCCTGGTGCGGTTTTGAAAACCAAACCAGGGTCTGCTAGAGATCAAACACTTATGGACACAGAATTATTTTCCAATTGAAATCATTAACCTTAAAAGACTTTTGCGAAGAAAAAGGAGCAAAAGTAGCTATCGTCACGTGAATGTAGTGGGAATATTTTGGGTTTTTTATTCAGAATTTTAGTTCTCCTGTTTACACTTTTGTAAATTTAACTGTGAGGCTGCAACGACCGGATTATTTGGCGTAAAGCAACACGATTATCGGCAGCTCCTCTCCTTAATGAAAGGAATTGAAGAACCTGTTCTTCAAATAGGATTGCCCAAAAAGGCAACTCGTAAATATGGTGTGGCGATTTGAGGCCAATGGAATGGATGACTACGAGTGATTAAGCCAGGGGATTGTGAATGAAACGCTTAGCGCCACTGCACGTTGCTGGAATGAAGCTAAAAATCAGCTGCTAATTAAGGCTTTTGAGATATTAGGGGTTACAACACTTTTCTTGCTACCAAAGATCTCTCCACGCATAAAAACTATGGCTACGCTGATGCGCGCGATGCTGCACTATGCACCAGTCGCACGTCTCTCTGCTCGCTCAGTACCTGTACCTCAAATAACAATTTCACTGCTACATGCTCGAATCCACACCCATTTAGTCCGAAACTACATCTGTAGATAAATACTGCCTATTTGTCTTCCACTCTATGTCTTTAGTGCAATTATTTTCCTCTTGCTTAAATGCCTTTTTACAAATTAGAAAGAAAATTATTGCCTGTATTTTGTAATTATCAGGTGGTTACATTTCGTTTAATGTATTAATTCGTGTCTCTTCAGACACTGGTGGCAAGAACGTTGACAACTTACTTGAGTTCTAGCCACTGGCGTCAAACTCATCTCAACCTTCCAGTAAACGATGATGAAGACAAATTATAACGTTATCAGCCAATCACCTATCAAATCGCCAATTATATAATGAATAAAATGCTGCGTCATGCTCAGTTGCGTAGACTGTGGATCGTTGAATTGATCTCCGGCGTCAGCGCACTTGTCAGTTGATTTCGAATTTCGCTTGAATTCCGGTTAGTTGAACTATTTCAATATTTTGTCATTATTTAAAGATTTCAGTTTTAATGTTTATGGCTGGATGGCAAGTTTGTTGTATATCGCACGACTAACTAAGAGGTTTCTGTCGACTGTAAGGTACGAAAATGCACTAGTGCAAAAAACCAATGACAAAAGTGGCAGTCTAGGCTTTCCTGTCTAACATTAGTGTAGTGTCTGCGAACCGTCTCCTAAAAACATAAGAGAGAAATAGAGTCTTAGGGTTATTTTGCCACATTTGTATATTTCGAGAATTGTTTGGCATTTCGAACATGCTAATTGAGTTTCCCAAACGGCGAACCTACAAGGAGCAGAACGTAGACAGAATGAACGATATTTTTTGCAGAATAAGTGTTGGCTTTGTTAATGGATCATGTCAAGGTTGCCACTTTTTGGTGGCATAATATCACGCAGAACACCCTACGTAGAAACCAGACGAGAAATAGACTCAACAGCTTATTGGCTGTCTCAACCCAATTGTGTCGTGAAAGTTTGCGTGCTCGCGGTAGTGCACATCCGATGTGGCCATCAATAATAAAGAAGTAATTGCAGGGCTAAACTATTTCAACAAATAGCGAGGCAGACGCGACTTGTGAGAGACGGCCGTCTTTCACGGCTGAACTGGAGTAAAGGCAATGTGCCGTTGAGTGCAGCAACCGGATTAATGGACTTGAAAAAATACGATTCATAACATAGGAATGTTACCAAACATCGCTCCTGTTTTTCATAGGCAAAGGCAACGTCGGTATTGCTTGATTCAACATTAAGTCAAGTCGGTTATTGATTTTGTGTTCCACGACTGGTCCTAGGGGAATATGTTGACAATGTGCGTTTTAAAGGTTTGTTACTAAGGCGTAGTAAGTAGCGTTGCGTCTAGACGTGGCATCGGTTGCCTCCAACTAACGGACAAAGCAGAGACATTTTTCAACGATCTTGGCATGTAATGAGATATATTTTCACCTATTTTAGCCTCTACGCTTTGTTCATAACAGGTAAAGAACATGACGGAGCCGTATGTGCAATACGACGGTGACCAAAACCGTACAGGAAACAGCGAACATGAATATATAAACTCAGGAGCGTCCAGTGTTAACCATAAACTACACTATTACACTCAGCAACCTGTACTAGGGCCGGATTTAGAAACTCCACTTGACAGTGCCACTTTTCATTCATGGGACAGGCAACGACCATGGCCAACAATGACTCCAAACGACGCAACGTTTCAGGAAGTCAACCACTACAATTACCATGATTCGACGCAACCCTTCCATGCAGCAGTTGCCAATCATACACAACAATTTGCACCAAATCCCACGCGTGGTCAACAGCAGCCTTACGACAATCCTCAACCTTCACGTTACTACTACAGCAACAACGGTATAATCAACTCAACCGAAACCTTCGACAACTCACCCTCCGTAACCCACACTGATCCTCATATCACGACTATTCCACACCCATCACATTGCGCCCTACCACCTCCTCATACTAAACAAATGGGAAATCATAGTGCACTGGCACAGCATAGTCATTCGAAATTCTTTCATGCTGACCATCAGATCTCTTCTGGTATTTACTGCCCAATGCTGCCTCCGAATAGTCAAACCGTCCTGTCGCATTTCAATTTGCCCATACAGCCAATTTCTTCAGGCAACTCAGCCGCTCATGACCAAGAAACCTTAAGTCATGCAGCTGCCCAAATGTCTTGGAGAACGTACAGTCGACGCATAAATGCTAATTTTGAAATGTCCTCAAAAATTAACACGTACCTACCCAGGCTTTTGGGACTACCAACACATTTATATGAAGTATGTGTCAGGGCCAAACCACAATTTCAACCTATTTGTGCAGGAGGATATCAATACCAGTGGATTAGGGCAAACGGAGTGCCAAGAATTCAACTCGAAATAATAAAAAAAGAAGACTGGCAAACACTGGCTCTGGGTAATTCGGAAATGATTACTACCAGGACTGGAAGGTAAGCCAGTGGAAACACATAATCCGCATACTGCTCAAAAATCGATCCAATCAGTTCGCTCGATTGCCTATGGCTTTACGAATTGTGTCTCAATCTGTGTAACTTTATTTTTAGGCGAATATTTCCGGATCTGTCGGTAAACATTAGAGGCCTTGATCCAGGAGACATGTATACGGTCGTCATTGACCTGGTTCAATTGTTGCCGAATGCATTGAAATGGGCACAATATCCTCCACCTGAGGGAACTCGTAAGAACTAATTTTGTCAACAGCAGTAGAATTAAACCTAACCATGTTAAATTGGCAAAGTTAAGTCAATTTATTCTAATTTTGCAGAACCTCTTTTCTACGTTCAAACCGACTCACCACAAAGTGGAAGTTATTGGATGTCGGAGGGAATCAATTTGAAGGCTGCTAAAATAACATGCGACATAACGGTTCCACAGAGCCAGAATATGGTAAGAATATTTCGATTTTCTTGAAGCAACTATTCTTTCTTCGTATACTACTGTAAAATTACCCATTTTAAATGCATGCGAATCAGCTGGTAACATAATAGCTGTTCTTAAATATTCCAATATTGCATTGACAATGGAGTGCAGAAACCGAGATTATCAAATTAAATAAACTTAAAATGCTAAAACAGCATTCGATTATGCAATTTCTTCTACAGGTGTTTGTATACAGCAAATACAAATACATTCCCCGATATCACATTTTACGGCATCCGAATGCAAACGGACGCGAAGAGGCTCTCAGTGGACTCAGGGTTGGTCCCCCTCTTTTATCATTCCTGGAACGGAGTTCGTAACTGCTACAGCGTTTGAAAGCGATGAAGTTAAGGAAGAAGAAATCAATCTGAATTCATATGCTAAGAAATTCCGTGAAGATGACAGTCCAGACTGGCCCAGATCGCCTCCTGCCAAAAGACATTATGGTGAAATTATACATTACAATTCTTAAATCTAACTTTTGTATATTTCCGTTACCTTTATTTAATTTTTTAATCCTTCCACTATGATTCTTGTGATGATTGTCGCAATAAATTATGTAACAATTGATGACATCTTCTGCCTTGTCGTTTGAGGAATTTCAACGGAACCGTGTAGGCAGAAACTTGAGTGAGTTCGGTTACTTGAAAGTTGTCTCTTTTATCAAGTCTTCATTGCGCGGTCATTTTTCTGAACACAACCCTCCACAACTCTCACTATGTCTACCTGGTGCCTAGATAATCACGTCCTCTCAGTGATATAGCTCAATCACTAGCTTAAGTGTCATTTAATTTCGCGTGTAGCAACAAAATGATAGGTTAAACAGTTTGCACATTGCAAGAAATGAGGCGTTGTAACAAAACGTGTGTTAACTGAGGAGAACACGGAAAGCATTGTGGGTGTCAGAAAATTGGATTCCATCATGATCAGCTTACAAAGCCTAGATGAAGGACTGTTTCCACTGCAATAAAATCTCCAAATAGGAAACCTTAAAAAAACTCTCATGCAGGGTTGCTATGACGGAAGATTCGACACGGGCTGTGCTGGTCTTTTGCGTTGGTTCATTAGATCGAACACAACTGGCTAACATTAAAATGGTTTAATTCAAAAAATACGCTTCTAATCGATCGCATTTTGGTGACCACTGACCAGCGATTCAAGATTAGGTATATTTCCGGTAGTTATAAAACTAGACCAAAATTTGCTGTGGTAAAGAAAGTAGAATCCAGTTAACGTATAACACAGATGCACTTACAAGACAGCAGTGTGTTTATTTAAAATATTCAGCGACGTGTTCAATAATGGCAAAACATGGATTGCTGAAGTTCAAAAAATTATAACTTGTTCCTTTTAAGGACTTTGATAGACGTCTTGGCCACAAAGGAGAGGACCATTTTACCAATTCTTTGACGTCCTTTAAGATTTTCTAAAAAAAAGTTTGAAAACTCCTTAACTAGGTATGAAGACGGCTTAATCTTCCAGCTAAACAAGAAGAAGGAAGTGAATGGACTGCAGTGAATGAATGCAAGCCCAAAGGTTTCGATTTCCACCTCTCATTAACTAGCCTACTATGTCGTTAGTTAAGCGATTGCGAGATATTTTCAAATTTAAATGAAATGTTTCATTTATTCGATCATTTTATGGGCAACTATTACCAATAATTCCTCAATTTTCCATTGTAGAGAAACCGATATAGGATTCTTTTGTTCAAACCTTATATCGATAAATAAAATAGGGTCTTTGATCACGGAACCGAGGGTCTAAATGCTTTTAATTTGCCTAAATACAAGCAATGAATAGCCTAATGAGTATCGTCTTAAATTTGCTAACCCTCCTTTGAAGGAGAGTTTGCCAAATGAATCGTGAGGTGTGCCTTCAGTCACGATAATACCTTGATGTTGGTACTGGCATGCGATTAGCCACGAAAACACTAACGGAAGAAAGACGCATGATATTGTTGTTAAGGTGAAATGTTAAGCTGCATTTGCAACCTATGACTTGATTTTGCCAGTCAAAGTAACATTATGAAGCAGAGGACCCACTAAGAATCACAATGAATGAATTCGTGAAGGTGAAGCTAAATTTCTAGTGTCATAAGGATTAAAGGTAATGGACATTATATAGAAATGCTCTTAAAAAGCAATATGCTTGGGCTGCAAATCATAGTTGTTAGACTTACTCTGCTCTGTTTACCCAATATGGCTATTTACAACATCTTACGTCTGACTCTGTCAAATTCTTGTTTAGGGGGTGTGATCCAGCTAAAATTCCGTGGGGGTGAGTCAACCTGGCGATCAATCAGAACATGTCTTCCCTCTGCCGATGAATAAGACAAGATTTTTCGTCGTACTGGCTCTGTTGGGATTTTGCACAGAGTAAGTCAACTGAGCACCCAATCGGACTTAAACTATGCTGAGATTTTTGAACCAAAACACAAAATCCACTCGGATGGATGCTACTATTTCTTCCTCCAACTGCCAAAATGAAGGTTCTGTTGAGTGCTTAGGCAACTGTTCAGAGATTGGAGACAGTCCTCTCCTCCTTCTGCTCTTGTTGATGCAACAGTATTCATTAGGGTGAATCAAAATATAGGGTGGAATGAATCGAGATCAAGTGCACTTGCAAAGACAGTTCCCTTTGACCTAAGCTAATAGCAGAGTCACATCTTTTGACATGCACAAATGCATTCAGTCCCCACTATCCTGTCCGTTTATGCACCTTGAAGTGCATATCTGCCTAGTTTGGTGCATCAGTTTAGCAGTTGCATTTGCCCCAGTAACCACTGTGACATTAATGCAAATGCGACATTTTTATGTCCACGGAGCAAATCTAATATTTGCCTATGATATTGAAACAAGTTGTCTATTTATACAACGGCATCAGGTATTTTTCTTTCACGAAATGACAACTTGGGCAGGCAAGCACAAACCATTTAGCGTTTTTCTGCGGATTCACATTTATTGGACCTATTTCAGCACTGCGAAAAAGAAAAAAAGGAAAGAATTTGCTGGAAAGCTGAGCTGCTGTGGATTTAGTCAGCCTCGATCATTTGCGATGAAGTTGAAATGTATTGTGATTCTTCATCGTACTTAAGTGTTTAAACCAATCGTCAAACATATTGGCCGATATGCTGACTTTTTGAACGCATCCAGACAGGTTTTCCAAGTAGTGTTGTGAAATAACTACCGTGGACTTGGGTGTGCAATTTCTCATACTCTACATTCAGGATGGGAGGATGCTTCCGAATTCTCTGTTATAATCCTTATAAATATCATTCTGTCTTGGTTTCGCTAGACTTAAAATGCTTTTGAGATAGCCGAAATTCAGGCCTTAAAAGGACCTGATATTTAGTTTAAACTACTTGCCACAGAGAAAACATATCCGAGTTTCTGCAGACTTACTCTTTTGCTCCAGCTTAAGAGTAGGCTGGGATTCGAGAAAAATGATTGTGCATGAATTCATCTCTTAGGTGCTTATCTTTGTCCCTTTCAATAGGAGAGCTCATAAAACTGCCAACATTGCATGGTTTCATTAAAGTTAAGCCAGCAAAAACGAAACACACCCTACAACAACTGTTCATCCATTGTGACGGAACAATGGAAGCACCGTAAGTATCGTTGAATGATGGACATAAAAATGAAAATAGTAGTTCAAGTCTACCTTTCAGTGAATAATAGGTCAACTAGTAATTAGCAACACTAATATCTGCATCTGCTACTTCTTCAGATGTTCGTGTACACTCAACACCAATATATATTCCCGGTTCCACATTATGTGGCATTCGGCTAAAAGAGGAATTGAGGATGCACACGATGAATTTAGGATGGAGCAGCTGTGTGTTGCGGTGGTTGGCATTTTATTTATACCAGGGACACAATTCGTAGCAGTTAAACAATGCAAAAATCCCAAAGTCGTTTGAGTCAAAACCGACAAAAATACGTTTGCTGCTGGAACACGCAAGCGCATGCGTGGAGGCAGCTCTGCGTCCATTCCAAACTGAAATATTTTGCTGAGTATTTTGTACACGTTAGTTTCAATAAACATATATTCATTGAGGTTTAAATATAAGGTAAACCGTGCACTTTGTTTGCATTTGGAGGACGTTGATAATGCTAATAGTAACGTTCAAACGGTTACAGACATATTCTACTTTGCCTGCAGTAAAATGCCAGTGGATTTGTGTGAAAATAGGCTGTTAAAATCTAAATTACATAGAATGCCTGGAGTTAGTCACTGATGTGTGTCAACACGCTTCCGCAACTGTTAATATATCAAACTGGTACGTGCATGCTTGTGCCCTCTCAATGCTACCGAATGCTCACCACTTTTGTCGTTCTTCGCTTTGGTGGTATTTTTTAATTAACGACCGACTTTAAAACACTCGGCATGCTATTTAACAAGATGTGGACACTGAATCCTTCGGGCCTACCTTCATTCACAGGAGTTCTTTAAATTCCCCTTCTGTGTTTAGCCGAAAGATATAGCCATCTACTTACCTAGTTGATGGTTATTGAGACCAATCATTGGAATATCTTAATGGGCATCAGAGAATTGTTATAAAGGCAGTCTCTAGTCCTCGCATTAAAAAAAAACTTGATAATTATGCGTTGATGGGAACTTTAAGAAAATTACTTATGTCCCTTCTGTCTTATTAATGGCATTTTATAAGTACATTTTAATGCTTGGAAGCCTTCCTTCCTTAGAGAACATAAATTTACGAAGTACCTTTATTTCCAAAACCAGTAACTTAGAAAAATAACCCAATTAAAGGATTCTACAGCATTGTTATTTTAGGGAAATAGTTTTGCTCTATATTTTGCTCACAATTTACTGCCATTTTCATATGGTTGATCAGTTAATGCTGTTGTCGTGGGTTAATAAATAAAAAACTGCCAAGGCATTCTTATGAAACCATACAGAAATATGCTGAATGTTTTTTTAAAGTAATCTCACTGAAGGTACTTTTTTAATTGAACTGCATTTACAAAAATGGCATCAGAATAATCCATTGTAAATGCTAGACCAATTCTTCAACGTTTTCACTATTATCGACGAATGTTACAGGATGTCAATTGCCTTAGAAATTTGAAAACACCTACAAGTATGCATAGTGACAAAAAAATTAAAATACCCGTCCGATGTTTCGAGCAAATAATCAGTTTCGCTGTAAAATTACTACTTCAGATCTTCAATTCTACAAGGCTAGAAGATGTTTCGAAACATCTCCAGAACTTAGAAAATGTGCCGCTATATGAAAGCGTTCATGATCAACGTTTAATACTTAAAAGGGCCCTGCGATGCCCGCCTACTCTCACTATTTGTAGCTTGCGTAATTTCGCACCCACTGCTAAACAACGATGCATTTGAAGTTTGGCCGCACCTGCCATGTATATGTATACTTCGTTTTGCCAATCGACCAGAGTAAGCAACAAATTGAGGAGTTCGTAACGCTTGGCAGTCAGTTAATACGGGAGAGATAGGGCGATTGTCGTCGGTTGAAATGACCGGTTTTGTGTAGACATTTGGAGTAAAAAAGCAAACTGGTTGCATACCTATTTCAATTCTTATAAGATTTTGTCAGATTGCTTTGTAGTCACCTTGCAGAAGCTGTCAGAGTGATCCTCGAACCAACAGGAATGAATGGAGCCCGAAGATTACGCCCAATTCAACCAGTATTGGTTACAGTACTAGTGTGTTGGTACAGAATATATTTCATAGCGTGCTAATATGTTAGCTAATACAGAAAATCTTTTCTTCGCTCTCTGAATAAACATCGCGAAGTGAGGTGTGCTCAATATAATAGATTGCATTTCTGTTCACTCACACTTGTTCATTATGTTCGCTCACTAATTTCCACAACCGTATTCTATAAGTCAACATCCAAAACTATGTGAAAGTAATCTGTTTGAAAACGGTATCCATTGATTTAGGAGAACAACGATTGGTTAAATTAACCTTAATAAGCCATAAAGAGCCCATATTGCTTATCAACATGACTAAAGGGACTTCAATACAATCATTGCTCATGTCATGTTCCGTTTCCTGAAAGCATGTCCGTTGATAAGAACAATGGACAAATTCAGGAAAACTAGAGCATCATGTTTAATTATGCAGAGCTTTTATTTTCAGCCAACCGATATCATTTTAGCCGGTCAATTATGCATAGCACCGATGAATATTTCCGACTTTGGGCCCAGAAATAACCAGCGAGTTATCAACTGTTTTTGTTTGCTTTTTTCGAATAATTTTTTTCCACTCAAACTGAACGTGGTACACATGAAATTAGGAACGTTGCAGAGCACTTGTACTACGGCAGTTTACCTAGAGATAAAGCTAACGACTGAGAAATGAATGTCCACGAAGGAGTCAGTTGCTCATTTTTCGCGAAACCAGACAAGCAAAAAACAGATTCACTAAAAAGTCACACTTGAAACCAATAACGGATTTTTTTCCCCCAATAGGGATTTTGCACCCGCGATTATGGTGTTAGTTATAGCTACCGGAGCTTGTGAGCTGTAAATAAGAGAGATCTTTTAAATGCTTTTTTTATGAGAGATGTGAACTAACATCTACTGCATTACAGGCTGACAATTGCTAAGTTGGTTAGCGTAGACTGCCAAGCTTGTGAAAGGTGTGTATTTTCACTCGGAAGTAAATTTAATTTGAAGCCATGAATTGACGTCAAGTACGCCAATTTTTCAACGAGGCTCCTGCGTTGAATCTAGCCCACTGTGATACACGCTAAGATGAGGACCAGAGCGGGTGAGGCACAAACGTTTGCTAGATACCTAATGCTGCGCCGTGTGCATAACTCGTGTGTTGTTCTGGACTGATACGGTCAAGGTGAACTAATTAAAATACAGACGTCTGAACGGTTAGATGGACAAAGCGGGTAGTGGTGGTGGTGCATGTGCAGTCCCGCATATTTGACCAGCGTGGCGTGAGAGGAGTGCAGCGTGTCTGAGGCTACATCGACAGGGCTAATGAACGTGAACCAACACGATCCACTACTGTGGCGTAGTGTGGCGTCGGATTAGGGCGCGGACATATTGGACCACGCTGACTTCAGCCAATCCTGTGTCAATCTGCGTTCCAATGGCATGCAAGGTAGTGATGCAGCCAACCATAGAAAGACACGTGTGAGGAGCTTTATATATTGAGCGGCGTGACCAGTGTGGAGGATTCGGATGGAAGACGCCTGACGTGTCGCTCTGGCTTGTTATATGTCAATAAAGCCTGTTCTGCTGTACCTGTCTTTTTCCTATAAGGGCTCGGGTATTATACAGTAGGGTCGGGTCAGGGCGCAGACATATTGGACCACCTAGACTCAGCCAATCCTGTGTCTCCCTGTGTCGCAATGACATGCGAGGAAGATAGGCAGCCAACCAGAGAAAGACTTGAATGAGGTGCAAAATATAGTGAACCGCGTGGCTAGCGTGGGGGACTCGGATGGAGGGCGCCTAACGTGTGGTCCTGGCTTGTGATTGGTCAAAAAAGCCTGTTCTATTGTACCAGTCTAATTCACACTTGGACTCGAGCCTTCTTTACTACGCGTGCGTACGTAAAAAGTTTTTAGGAAATAAGGTTTAGCAGTAACGCTTTGAGGACCACTGTAACAAAGATTTGTTTTTCACGCTTATTTTCCACTGAAGGGTGATTTGTCACAGATTGGAGACCAACCAACCACAAATATTGCTAATTTCATATGAATAAATAAGGCATTTAAGGTTGGAGTTACAGGCGTAAAAAAGGTGCCGTATTCAACAAAACGGGTGTGCAATAGTGGTTCAGGTATGCCTGTCATTCACCGAATCTAAATTAATCTGAGATGTAAACAACTTTATTGCCGCTTACTACGAGCGCTATGTAGTTTAACAAAAATCTTATTGATCAAATAGTTGGCAATTAATGCTTATTTGGCTTGATTTTATTTCATTTCGAAAATACGACTGCTGATATTTTTGCAATTGTGTTCCCTCATAGTAAGTAATGCCATGGTTCACAACTATGTGGAATTTAACTGATACCAACAATTTCGCTAGGTAGAACTGTAATGTACAGTTTTGCATCGAGATATCTGGTACTGGTGCATTAAAACCAAAAGAGTCACTGTTGGAGGAATGGACTTTTCCCACAGCAACATTCCGAGTATCTACATCACTTTTTTGGACTTGATTTCGTGCCTAGTTTTGCGTTCCCCTGAAAGGATGAGAGCAAAATTTGATCTTTGAAAATGGCGGAATGCAACAAGTGCTACCCAAGGACTAAATGAGACGGAAATGCGACAAAATGTTAACTTATAAAAAAGCGGTTCTTCTTAAAGTGTCTTCAAGGCAATCGCTAGAATTTACGCACGGATTATGTATGGACGATTGTAAAGTCATCTTAGATGGAATTGGTACCTGTGGCCTTGAACTGTAGTAAAATAGAACAAAAAACAAGCATTGACGTGGCAAACAGGAAGCATCACATACACTGGTAGGTAGTTGTACCAATTGAAATTCTGTTCCCAAGATATGTAGATGAGGATGAGCCATAAATCAGGTTTCTATTACTAGTTGATTTAATTAACTGCATAATAGAACAATTTTTCTAACTGCCAAATTACCTACAACTCCAGGTGAACACTTTACGTGTATATAATACACGTACTATTTATAGGTTGAGTAGTAAGCACGTGTTGATGTGCTCATAAATACACAATGAATTCTCGCATATCTACGTGGGGTCAGTTGCAGAAATGCAAAGAAACATGCATTTGAACACAGAATTTATAAACCTATTCCTTCTCGATACCAACATTCAAACCAGTCATACTGAAAAAAATCTGTTTGCTATTGATCCCTGCAAGAAAATTAATGCAGCAAAAATAAATATACTACAAATTATTCGTGTTCAAATGATGTAACAACATTCAAATTTGTTTTACCTGTCCAAGTTAAACACCTCACTTTGATCAAAAATGCATTCACAATGTTAACAGGAAATAAAGAAAAACTTGGAATTTCAAGCAAATTGCAATAAAAGTTTTCGTCTGCGTGTTTTAGAATGAGAGCCGTGTACCAATACAAATGCGCCAAACAACGATATATGAGATACCTGGTAGCTATATAGCCTATAGCACATGTCATTGATTTTTTCAGCAACGTCAGTTTTATAGAGACGCTAATTTGCAGGCAGCAGTGACACCATCAAATAAATATCAGAATTAATGGCTGTGTTTATCGGATCTGCTCATCGGTGTCATAATTGTGTGCATTTAATGTAGCCGGAAGTTAGTTGTTTATTAATGAAATCAATAATCCTAACCCAAAGCTAGAGCATTAAGCCATGATTATTTTAATCTTGTAAACTATTGAAACAGATCATATAATGCGGTTTTTGATACCTCGTAGCAATAGCTCTCCCGTCTATTCAATCACCAAATGGTGTCTAATAGTGTCTCCATAGCAATTTCAGATCTGGTGATTCGATTAATTCCTATTAGTGCAAGGCATGATTTTATTCAGTGTCACCATTGATCACTTGCAAAAGGACTTAAAGAAAACAGAACTAAATTTATATTCAAAAATTCACTGCGCATTTCGACTAGAGCAAATCGTAATAAGCTAGGTTCATTAAATTTATAATTGAAAAATTGAAGAAAATTTGGTTGATTACCCGTCACATGACCATGTAAATTTGTAAAGCTTGATCATAAGGTGATCATGGTCTAGCATAAGACATTTTTCACCTACATGTTATACCAACTAGTGTCATCGGGATGTAAAAAAGATTAAAAATATCCTGGATTTAGCCTTGTTATAAAAAGCAAGAGCACATCCTGATTTCTGGCATTAGTTTTCCGATAATATCGGCAGACGCATGGATTTCAGTCTAAAAGTTGTACGAGGCGATGACACTGGTTGAAAGGTAAATAATTTTGGTAATAATAACCAAAATAACGAAACTCAAACTAATTGCATCCCTAATATTAACCATAAATAAGATGTTTTGCAAAAGATGCGTAAATGCAAGCAATTGAGATATTTTAAATCCCAAATAGTGAGCCGGAATTCCCTTTTATACTTTTTGGACTGTCGAAGGAATGGATCACTAAAACCCTTTTATGCTACACACGTTAACGCAGACAAATAGGTACGCGTAGTGCCATAATAATAAAGGTAACGGTCATTCAAGAGACAAAGATATGGAATCTAGGCATTCCAATTTACAGCAAATCAGCTAAACTAGTAGGATTTAGAATCTGAGACTTTCTACATTGTAAAATAAATTGTTAAATTTCAAGCCATAAAATTTTCACGAGAATATACATGCTGCATTATTTTTGGGGAACCATATAAACCTTATCGAGTATTTTAAGTGTTAAACGCAATAAAATTTCAAGCCATGAAATGGACGCTTTTTTGTTTTTCTGAACCTGACGACAGATATCTAATATCGTATTACCTAATAATGTAGCTTAGTTTGTGCAGTAAATATGCTAAGGAAAAAATGCAATAGCCAAAAATGTTTAAATGTCTACACAAAAAAGTAGCCTAGTTTATGCCAACCTAAAAAAATTGCGCGAATATTTAATTTTCGTCTAAAAATGTGTTATTAGTGCGAAACTGTTGACAACACTCTAGTTTAATTGGCTAATTAACATTGTGTACTTTGATTAGTTTATCTTATAAATGCCCTACTCATTTAAGCAAAAAATCATTGCTTTTGCAGTTATTTAAAGATATTTATTAGATTAAACTTAGAGAGTTTTTGATTTTTGGGACTATTTTGGTGCCATTTTCCGATTGGTTTATTATTAACGAATCATGTTGACGAATAGTTGTGATGTTGATGTAATTCGCGTTGATTAGATCGTCAAAATCTGAACGGCCTGATAATGGTAGCGTTCAATTTAGCTTTTGATTTTTCTTTTTAGCCAGTTAGTAAGAACGCTAAAATCAGTCAACACATTAATTACCGAATACGTTGTACGTTACAAGATGGTCGGCAGCTAGTTGGCACATTTAAGGCCTTTGACAGGCACATGAACCTTGTGCTGTGTGATTGTGATGAATTCCGCACCGTAAAAAATCGGAACGCAAAGCAGGCCCGTCAGGAAAAACGGTCGCTTGGTTTGGTTCTTCTTCGCGGAGAGCATATCGTGAGTTAAACACTCACTCATTTCAGTGTTATTTCACTCGTCTATCATTGTGCTGCATAATCCACCGTAAATGTCAAAATAGCTTTTTGACTTAGTTTTTGCATCTTTGCTATTATTTGTTTCACTGGCTGTCTTGGGGCTTTCTTTAGCTCTCCTGGTTTGTGCTTTTCGCTGGTCGAATGTATACCAGCCCATCCTCAATCCTTGGTCTCTTTTTACGGTTCGATTAATTTTTGTCACTAAAATCGTACTCGGTAAAGCTAATTTGGCTTCATAATCTGGCCTGGCTTTACGTCGCATTTGTAGTTATTTACCGCTGTACATATTAGTCCATTCGTGGAGTATTTCAAAGTTGATTCCCATGTTTTTTTTTGCCAATTCCTGTTTCGCTTTTCGTGACTTCAAGTATACAGTAGTGTATAGTGTTCTCCCTATATTGTTGTAGGTAAGTATGAATGTGGATGGACCTCCCCCACCAGAAGATTCAGCTCGTGTTCCGCTACCAGGTGCGGGAATGGGGATGATGGGTATACCTCCGCCGGGTGTTGGTCGTGCAATAGGTCGTGGGATGCCTTTGGCTACACCGGGTGCCGCAATCCCCCCACCTGCTCCTCCTTCAGGGCTTGCTGGACCTGCGTGGGGCGTTGGTGTGCCAGCCCCAGGTCTGATGCAGCCCAGAGGAGCGCCACCGCCGCCACCATCCCATGGATTCGGCCGTGGTGGGCCCACACCAGGCATAACGCCGCCTCCGCCTCCTCCGGGCTCACGACCACCGCCGCCTCCACCCTCCAATATGGGCTACTAGACTGTTTTTGTGTGTGCGCGGCTTCTACAAGATTGCGTATTTTGTAGCTGTCACGTTTTATATATTCGACATTTGCATTTGCTAATAAGTTGAGTCAGCGCGTGTTTGATTTTTTTCCATCTCCAAATGATGCCCAGTGGGATTCAAATGTTGCGTTATATGAGAACGTGATTGCAAACTTTCACGTCCTCCAGATTCGTAAGCCTTTCTCTCCCCTTGTACGGCGTGACGTAATTATCGTCTGTGTTTATTGCGCGTTCGTCGTCGTGTTAGCAGGATTGGCCATATCTATGTAAAATTGTTAGGTGATGTGGCATTTCTCTCTTTGGGCAACTGGTTTTGAGGAACTTACGTACGGTTACGGTGCTCACGAACTGCATTGCGGTTCTTCGTGTGCACTTATCAGTATAAAGTTTTTAGACGTGGTCATTGCGGTCTTGGTGATCGGCTGTGCCCTGGGCGGCTTTGAAACTTTGAGGATGCCGGTGCGCAAGCTGTACTGGGTGAAAACTCCCAGGCAGCTATTCCTCAGCGTTTGCGCCAAATGGGAAAGTCCAAGGACTTGGACTTTGGCTCCCCCACTTGTGTTGACCGAACACATCCTAGGTCGACATGTGAAGACATGCCATTCGCTGCCTGTCCGCCAGCAACAACGAATGACTCGCGTCGAAAATTGTGACAGGTGACGAAAGGTTTATGTACGAGAATTGCGGGCGTTAAAGTCGTAGGTAGATCCTGGGCTGAAACAGGACATACACTTGAAGACGCCTTTCCTGTGTATTTGCTGGAAAATGAAGGGCGTTCTTTAGTACCAACTCCTGGAAGCTGGTCTGACGGTGGAATGCTGCAGCCAACAAGTGAAAAAATGGAAAGACCAACGTCACCAGAAAAGGTCATTTAGTGGGCATGGCGCTGTGCACGTCGAACTACTGCATGGCAGCGCTGGATCTCGGAGGAATCTCCTGAACTTGGAGTGGGAAGTTCCTACACACGCGGCAAACTCACCAGACTTGGCCTTAGTTGACTACCATTTGTTCTGGTCAGTGCCCCACGCCTTAGTGGACAAGCATTTCAAATCGCTGGACGGGATGTACCATATTTGTCGATGACGTTGTTGGCTCGGGAACTGCGAGTTTCCCGAGCCAACAACGTCATCGAAGTCATAGCATAAAGAAATTTTTTTTAATTTTGTTTCGTCATGTAAGAAACCGTGTCAAATGCCATTTTCAATTACCTGGTAGCGAAAATGATAAATTTTTTCGTCAAATTCTAATGCGACTTTAGGTATGTGGGTATTTGGTTGCATTACTACTCATAGGTTGCTTAGTTTTGCTTGTCCAAAATAAGTTCTTTTACCTCTGACTAACTTATGTGGGCAAAGTTACGCTGGAAGTAGCCCCAACTCTGATTATTTTGGTCATCTTAAATCTGTGCATTGCCTGTCCGTTCAAGCACATTCACACTGTGAACTAGCTCACCTAATTCTTTGACCAGCGGGCGTATCACGGCCTGTTCTAAATTGACTGTGTTGTTTTAGAGACGGTTTATTTCGATCGTTTATCCCACCGTGGATGTAACTAATATCCATTCACATTTAAACGCCTTAAGTTAGTGCATGTAGCAGCTGAGGTGATTTTCTCGTACACCGA
Source organism: Mesocestoides corti (assembly GCA_900604375.1). NCBI lineage: Eukaryota > Metazoa > Platyhelminthes > Cestoda > Cyclophyllidea > Mesocestoididae > Mesocestoides > Mesocestoides corti. The sequence continues at coordinate 32,724 of UXSR01005649.1, forward strand.
GAGATCGTATCTTCCACAATGGAGGGATGACGATCCCAAATTGGTGCTTCTGGCCTGGCTCACGGTTGGCCTTGATTGCAATTGGTTTGTCGAGCTTGTCACAGAAGATGCACTGGAAACAAAAAAAAGGAGTGGTTGCCAGGTCATCGGGGTGTGCGCTTGTTAGAATGAGTGCATTTCAAAATGTAGTCATATTGGCTGTTGGAGGAAACGCTGCTGAGAAGCTCTTTTGCTTCCCTCATCCTACGTTTCATCCTTTGTCTGTGTAACCTTCAAAGTTTTGATTGTAATGCTACTCGGAATGTTGAGTAGGCCGATGTTGAATGAATCCTCAAGAATAAAAAAAGCAGGCTCGCCTCTTCAGCAAGATGTGCCACGGAATAAAAATTTGCCTATTAGATAAGGCGTCATTAAAGTGTTATTCGTTGAGTCCTGTCGATCTTGAAAACCGGTTGTGTATCAAATTTCCGTTTGTTCTTTTCAATAGGCGGTTTTTTGTCTCACCACATTGGTGTGTGGACGATAGCCACCAGTCGCGAAGCTACATTCGGGGTTTTTTGGGAAAATATGTTTCGAAATCGCTAAACTAAACAGATTCATCCATTGGTCAACTGGAACTGCTGCGATTGAGCTTCCAACAGAAACTTAAACATTACACTTATACTTTGGCGTTACCTCTGCAACCTACATATTCTACTGCAAACTTGTCATGTGTCAGCTTTCTGGTGGGCAGTTTCTTTTTAATGCACCTACGTGCAAGCGGTCTAAAATGACGCATTAATCGCGGGCTTTCTTACATGTCAAAACACGTTTTGGCCTTCACATTCCTGCGAAATATGTCCTGCTTAGCAATTTACGACTCAAGAAGGAAATAAGGCGATAAGGTGAGTTGATAGTGCAGTACCATCGATAGTAATACATTATATATGCTCTAGCAACGCCTGTGGCCACAGGCGCAAATTTTTAATCACATTTTGAGTTTCCACAATGATGTTTCTTGGCAATTTTGACTCAATTTCACTACCTCGACACTACGTGTGTAGTGAACTGGGGAGATGCAGTTAAATATTAGCGTTTCTTTCTTCCGTTGATTTGCATCCTTCTAAATAAAAACAGTGCATGTAATTAGAATGCTTATTCTTCGGGGCATTCAGAATTCGAATGTCAAATAGTCTGGAAATTGGTTTCTCTCTAATGTGATCACTGGCCACCTACACCATGTCGTCATAGTTTGCAAAGCGTTAAGTTCTCAAGTGGTATGAAATGCGTTTCACTAAACTTCGGCTTCTCCTTCTGTAAATTTCTGATCGCAGTCATTAATTAAGAGAGTAATTTGTCCATTTTGACACATTGAAATCGTTTTAGAACATTAATTGCGTTCTTTCTTAAGCAAAAACGGCAAAAGGTTTCCATTTCAAGGGGAAGGGATGGCAGTGTCACAATTTGGTGTTCCTGGCCTCTGTCTTGTGACCACTTACATACGTCATTCAGAATATTAATATACGAAAGCACGTTTACAGTTTGCTGATGCTGCAAATATGCGCTAGTCGATTGCATGCATGGCAATCTTTTTTTGCCACTGTCAGCATCAGGTGGCTCAGTTAGCATTTCAGTCAAATTTACCTCATTCTAATCATCTATATTAAAAGGGTTAATATTTCTATTTGATGGTTTGTTTGGTCCCTTAGTATCGGTCTCCAGTCAAAGCCAAAGCAAATGAACGGCCATGACTCATGCGAAGATTAAGGGGGCGACAAACAGTAAGGATTTAAGGATTAGGTTACAAGAGGACTGCCAACAGTTAACATACAAGCGGATGTTCGGTCGTACAGGGGTGCCAGGCGGAGTGAGGTCTAACTTAGGGGGGGGTGGTTAAAAATAGGCTTGACAATTCGTGATGTTTTGACGCTTACCGTGTCCCCCCATGGTTGTGGTACGCGTGAACTCACAAGTCTTATTTAAGCTTTGTGCGCTGACGGGGGAATTTTTTATTGTGAATATTTTCGCTAAAAACATTACATGTAGGATAAGTTTTAATAATTACTTCCTTTAGTTGCAAGGACCGTAGCTATCGTGGCTTAAATTAGCTGGCGAGTAGAACCATAGACATGCCATAGGAAATCCGAATGTGTGGTTTCAAAAATATAATTTTTCATAGACAATTGTCTTGTTCCAGTGGAGAGATAAAAATCTGCTCGCGTTTCTCATTTGTCATGATTTTGATTGTAGTTCAATACAAAATAATTCGCATCAAAAACGTGCTACAATAATAATCCTTCAGTCACGGAAATTGTTGCGGTTCAAAGCACAATACGATTGTAAATTCTCATAATCGTCGTTGGTTTGTTAGACGTGTGTGTGCTGTTTTTTTGTCGTTTGAAGTGTGGTCATTAAGAGGATGGCATTCTGTCTCGGAGGTGTCCTCTTCAACGTCAAGGTGTGTCACAAAACATCTAACATCTAACACTTCTCCGCCCACGAAAAGGCGCAGAGACACTGCTATGCTTCCTTTACAAACGCCAGTGAATTGCATTAGGGTAAAGGCCGAATTCTGGGCACTTGTCACAGAATTAAGGGTAAAAAAGAAAAAAAACAATCATCACAACATCCAATGAAGCAGCTACTGGTAAAATCCTTTCAGATTCTAAAAAGTCAATTTTCGACCGTTCCAGAGCTGATCATGAATATACAACGCGATATAACGCCCAATACATTGGATTTGCAAACTAAAGAGTCCATAAAATCACTGGTCTTGAAGGTGCACACCACGTATTCGACCTGACGAAGCTAGCCTTCCTCCATTGTTTTAGTCTTCCAACCGAATATCACGACTGAATTGCATTGGGCTCTATTAAAATGCCCGCATGTGCCAATTAAACTCACTTTGGTTATTGGCTCTTTTCAGCATTCGCCTGTTACGCACACGTGCACAACGCACAAAAAGCCCAGCCTGGGATGACATCAGCAAACGGTCGGGTTCTCTGTCGACTCTTTTCCCCTATCATCGAGTAGTTATTGGCTGTTAAGTGGGGGGTCATAAGGTATTGCCAAAGCATCTAGGCATTACAAGTTGATGAAGGGCGATTCAGAGACGAAATAAACTCTACACTTGAGCCATGACGCGAAAGTGAAAGGTATGGACGTGCATCGCGAAGCAAATCACTCGTGAATTCACCACAATGGCAGTTTCCCATGTATGTCTTACGTATGTAGTTCAGAAAACGATGCAGTCATCGTGAAATGAAGATCATGGTTTATGTAGGCGTTTACCAAATCCACAGACTGCGAACGTATTAGAGCCTGCGAAAACAAAGGGAATTCGAAAATTGAAGCAGCCATGTTCACCCTGATTGAAGGCTTTAAATATTAGTGGAAATCTGGTTCAAAAGGTCCAACCACAACCCCTGTTCTGCAGTCACATAAACAATTTCAAACTTATCACATAGCATCCCAAGAATGTCCGTATCCTTCTTATTGTTCGACATCGTACTGACCTTGTTGAAACAGCTGATGATGTTGATATTCAAACCTGAATGTGGTCAGGCCGTATTCACCTAGGTGCACAGGAAATTGCATGTGCATTGTCAGTTCTTAGGAACAACCTCAGTGATCTTGTCTCCTAAGCAGGTGGCAGGAGAGACGCCAAGTTTTCTTGCATTACTGGACCATACTTCATGCCAGCCTCACCCGTAATACGTGATTAAACGCTATCACTTCATCTCCGTCGGTGTCTGTACGAAATTCCTTGTGTCTATTGCTGCAAAATAGTAAACAAGGCAAAAGTACCAATGTCATCGTGATTGGACTAGCGTAGATTATGATAAGTGAGCAAAAATCGGCATATTTTAGAAACAACTGCAATCGAGTAACACTGGATTATCACCTAACAAGTCTCCTCCAAATGTGGCAAAAAGCCGATTTGTTGCAAAAAATTCTGGCTGTGAGCACAAAGTTCCCACCTTCCTTAGGTACGAAAGGACGGGGGGAGCAAATCGACGATTTCGTAATGCGTGTTCGCTGAGTGAGAGCCACACGATACCTGAGTTGTGATTGGCAAATCGAGGGCAAACCAACACGCTTTTTCCGATAACACCTCACGAAACAGTATATAAGCACAGTCGCTCAACATCGCTAAGCGTTATTCGCCGATACTTGCGATGGATGAGGAGGGGTCATTCTGGAGTGTGTTCCGAGAATCTCTAGAATTAATACGGAATGGAGAGGGTCCGCCCAACCCGGATCCAAATTTGATACGACTTATTCTTCACGATTTGCTGCAGACTCACTCGGATGGACTCAATATGGCAGCAGGGTAGGTCTTAAAGCATAATACTTTACGAGTCTTCAACTAGGAATCCTGCGCAACGGGCGTCGTCCGATCAGTTGCGGGCTGCACAAAATGCGTCAACAAATCAACCCATCCTCGGATGTGGGAACGACCAAATGCAGAATTCGGAGAGTCCTTCAAGGTCACCTAGTGCGTCTCAACGACAACGACAAAGAAAAATGTATGCTTTGCGAAACGCGTGGCGCATGAACGCAGAGAGGAATGTGTTATATAAGACCAAACTTTGTAGAAATTATGAACGCCAGGGCTCATGCATATTGGGTGAATTTTGTCAGTTTGCTCACGGAATCAATGAACTGCGGCAACCACAAGATCACCCTAGGTATCGCACGCGTGAATGCAGGATGTTCGCGCGAATGGGATATTGTGCATTTGGCGACCAATGCCACTTTATCCACATCTAGACATTCTGCGTCTTTCGCGCGATTTGCCCTAATGTTTTCATCGCTCCAGCATTGCTCTTCCGTATGTGTTTTTGCTATACTCTTTAATCCCTATTCGATGGAACACTGATGACAATTTTAATAATCGGCTTGAAATTGCGGCAGATCGCCAGTGCGTAGACCAAATGCTATTTACTCACGAATATGTGCCCTCTTTATGTCCTTGTTTTTGTATCACCCATTCATGCATGCCTTCATACATACTCAACATTTCCGATTTGATGCTTTGACAACTTGTTCTGACTTACTTCAAAGGTAACGTGGCTGGTGGGATTGTGCAGCACGACGTGTTGTTTGATACTGGCTACCATTGTCAAAGAGAACGTGGGTGATGCTTTAACTATTTCTAGCAAATCTACAAATTCAGCAATTGGGGTTCATTTCGTAGGAAGTCTCTAGCACAGCGCGATGTCAAGTAAGGGCAGCTTATTTGTGGTAGTGGGTATTTTAACCGTACTTAGTGGCCTCCTGGCATTGGCGGTAACTCTTGACTAGGTCTGCAATTCGCTGATCCACTTCTAGCCAGTAAATGTAGCTACGTACTAGAGATTTCACGCGACCGATGCCGGTAGGGCCAGAACGACATTGATAAAATGCGTAGTGATATAGGCAACACAACGCGTTCTCCGAACACCAAGCAGCCATCTTCAATGCAGAGCGAATCGCGTCGCTGGAACAAATGCTGACGATCTCCGGTGGGAGAGCGTTTTGTCCATTCTCCTAGGACTTAACGGATGGCCTACCGTAGTGTATTGTTCAAGGCCGTATCCCGTTCGATGTCGGGAATCGAAACCGGCATCGCACGTACTGTTTAGAATATCTGTTGTTTGATACTTTATTTGACGCAGGTATCGGCGATGACGGCATATTCTTTGGTGATGGGCTGGTTACTGATGACCGGTGATAGGGCGTCTGCCTACCCAAAAACCTCTGTGTGACGATACTGTTAGTCGTAGCCATGGCTTAATACGATGAGTGCCTACCTATGCAAGCGATTCGCGTAGTAAATTGTAATACCATTTTTGATGCAAAAAGAAGAGCAGCGGTATGTGGTCGGTCGGTAAAGTGAATCGTACGACATGAATCAGATTATGGAAATAGTGGACAACAAAAGACAAGATGAGAGCAACTTTTTCGATCTGCCCATACGCTGATCTGTCGTTGTCACCGACCCGGATGCCTTCATTAAGGCCTTTTCTGTGCCGTCGGGATGATGACGTGACGTGGGTGATGACAGCTTTGATGCCGATGGCCAAGGCGTAAGTTGCAACAACAATTGGTAGACATGGATCATAATGGGTCAGCAACAAGTCCGATGCATACACTGATATGGGTCGATGAAAGGCAGATTCAAATTGGTTGCACAAACTCAAGGTAGGTCCATTACCAGCACGTGATGCAGTGGCAGTCGGACACTGGGCATTGACTGCAGAAAAGCTGTGTAATTGTAGATTTGTCCCTAGAAGGATCTCAGTGATGCAAAATATTTCCGAGTCATCATTTGTGGAAATAGTGCTGATATTCACATAATAGGAATGCCCGCCAGCGGTATCGAAGATAAAACTTAAATACTTGGCTGAAATAAGGAAGAACTGGCATTTTCCTTGGCAAGGTTTGAGTGTGTTGTCTCGCATTAATTTAAGGACTTCTGAAATGGTCCTGGGTGACTCGTCTCGAAAGCAAGCTACAATAGTATTTCGTGGAGGTATGCTGCAACTCCAGGAGTGCCAGCCAATATAGCGTGCATGAAATACTTAAAATAGCAGGAGCGTTCTTGATGTCGAAGGGTAGGTGGTTGTTGGATTGAAATAAGCCGCGATGAATGTAGACGGTCAAGAGAGAGCGGGATTCTGGAGCGACTTCTAGTTGCGGGTAGGCATCGGCCAGGTCAAATTTTGTGAAGTATCTTCGGCCACTCAGAATTGTGAACATCGTCTCTTGGTCCTGTCATAAAATAGTGGTAATTTTAAAGAGCTGCATTTAATCAAGTTTGAGGTCCTAAATGGAAACCGGCACAGAACGAGTTGTTGAGATATCTACTGTTTGATGCCTTCGTCGATGCAAGTGTCTGTGATGACGGCATCTCCCTTTGTGGTGGGCTGGTTACCGATGAGCTGTTATAGGGCGCCTGCATGACAAAAATCTTCCGTGCGACGGTGCTGGAGTTTTAAATCAAAGCCCAAAAGATCAATTGCATGCATTTGCAAGCAATTCGCGTAGTAAATTGGAATGCCTGTTTTTGATAGTAAAATGGAATGGAGCAGCTTGTGGTCGGTCAGTAATGTGAATCGATCACCATAAATTAGTTTAAAAACGGCGGACAGCGAAATGCAAATCAAGAGCTACCTTCTCAATGTGTCTGGAACTTTGTTCTCTTGCTGTAACCGACCTGAATGCGTGCATTATGGCCTTTTCTGCGCCGTCAGAAAAGACGTGCACGATGACGGCTCCAGTACTCCTTAGCAGAGGCGGCAGCTGACAACATCAACTGGTATATACAACCCAAGGTATGATATTTCCCCGCAAGTGATTTTGTGGTGATCGGACATTGTGCAATGACGGTAGAAAAGCTGAGTAGTAGATAATTTGCCTCAAGTAGGTGTGCAGTAGAAGAACATTTTTCCGAGTCAGCACTTGTTGAAAAGCCCTGATATTCTCAGAATCCGGATGCCGGCCAGAGCTGTCAATGTTGAAACTGAAATACTTGACTGAAATAAGGAAGGACTCACATTTTTCTTGGAATGTCTGAGTCCGTTATTTAATATCTTTTGTAGGGCCTCTTAGATCCTCTCAGGTAACACGTCTCGCGAGCTAGCTACAATTAGTGTGTCATTGAGGTATGCAGCCACTACAGGAATGCCGGCGAGAACGGTGTATTTGAATTGCTGGAAAATAGCAGGAGCACTCTCGACTCCGAAGGGGAGGTGGTTGTATTGGAATAAGCTGCGTGGGTTATTAATGATCGGAGGTCGGCGGGACTCAGGAGCGACCTCTACATGTACATAGGCAGATTCGAGAAATATCCTGCTAATCAAATTTGTTAATAGGTCTTCTGGGGCTGGTAGAGGAAAGTTGTGTTATAAAAGACCTGCATTTAGTCCAGTGAAGACGTCTGCGCGTAAACTGATTAAACCATTGGCATTCCTTATCACAAAGATTTGTGACACCTAGGCCAATTATAAAACCGGAGATAGGACGCTTTCGTGTTCTAAACGTCTAAATCCAACGTCAACCGGAGGTAACAATGCGCAGAGAGCAGATCTTTACGGCCTGTGTCGCAGATCAGTGTCCCAATCCAGGTTGGAAAACCTTGCTGAAGTGAATTACGATGTCCGCGATATTCTCGTAGGATGCTTTCGACAAGTGTTGGGCATTGGAGATGTAGCTATTCGGGATCCAGGTAAACCCAATGGTACGAGGCAATCCAGACCAACGAGCTTCAGGATGGCGTTGGTGATAAGCACACTTGCCACTGGAGGCTGTTTCTTCGATGGACACACAGCATTGCAATTTTTAGCACGATCCCCTAAGATTGGTTTCCGATTCCATTTGCATTAATTTATTAACGTTTGTTTTGTTACGCTTTTATCAAGTCAAGGTCAAACTTGACTTGAATGACTTTCGATTTCACTTCTTCTCCGCACGTGGCTCACGTGAATAAAGCTCTCTACTTGAGCTTTGGTCCTGTTCTGGCATTAGCCTGGGAAGGTTGGTTCTAGCTTTCAGCAAGGGATCTGGTACCGTTATTTGAGTGGTATTCTCTATATTTACAAGCAAACGTAACAAATTTGGCGACGCAGGTGAGATTGTTCTTGTGATGAGTGACGTAGGGGTGGAACAATTACTCGAGCGGCTAATGTTAATGCTGGCAGATCGCCAGTCGTCTCAGGCCACTTCTGTCAGTACGCCGTCACTTGACAGCCTCACCAACAGTATCTCAGAGTTTTCCTATGATCCGGAAAATGGCGCAACGTTTGAGTCCTGGCATTGGCATTTCGAAGACCTGTTCCGAGTTCATCTCGCTTAATATGATGACGAATGGAACGTCAGAGAACTTACTCGCAAACTGGGCCTAGCCGAATTGAAGAATTACTGGGACACTATCCACCCAAAGTCCTCTCTCGACCTCACTTTTGGAAAAACCGTACAATGTCACAAGAGCATGTTTGGAGAACGCACCTCCTTATTCAGTTCCCGGTACCAATGTCTCAAACTCGCAATAGGAGAGTTTGACG
>UXSR01005650.1:0-18911 GCA_900604375.1 Mesocestoides corti
ACGATGTCTCCGCAAGTGAATGGACCACGTGACTGAAACGATCTGAATGCAGTTTAGTTGGTGCTCTTTGAAATTAGCAGCAACAAATCACTAATTTCGGAAGCAATAATGATTCTCGTGCAGGTTACCCCGATTTATAAAACGAAAATTTGAAAAGTATAGTCCACAAATAATGGCACATACCTGTGTTGGCTTAGTTTTCGGCTCTCCTACAGAGGATAGATTGGGTACCAGACTCACGTGGGCGCAACAAAAGTTTTGCTGTCCGACGCGATACTGAAGTTGGCGGAAGGCTTCGACAAAAGGCATTGACTCAATATCGCCGATGGTGCCACCAAGTTCAATTATACAGAGCTCAGGAACCTTACCAGAGGCGTCAACTGGCATTTGGGCAACTTTGATCACCCATTCTTGAATTGCATCGGTGATATGAGGAACAACCTTAAAGACAAAATATTACCTTATATTGAGAATGACGACTACAATGAAACCATTCGGAATGTCAGATTTCAGTCATTTATATAGACGAACAGCAAAATCGAAAGACGGTTTCGCTAAATAAGCTAGAAGGCACACACAATCTTAAGCAGTCATTCCCCCCACAACCGGCAACATTTTATACGATATTGTAGGTAGATGAATACAGGCAAATCCAGGTTCCGCTAGGCGTCGAGTAACCGTATATACGATGCCATGAGACTAGATGAGGAGGCTACTCAGAGCCAGTGCCCTAATCGATCACGTTTGTGTTACAATATTTGATACTGACAGTACATGACAGAGTCATTAGCTATATCATATTCACGAAATAATTAAGAAAAAACGATCAGAACCAATCTCACCTGGACAGTTTTCCCTAAGTATTCACCTTTTCTTTCACGTTGAGTAACCTGTTGGTATATTTTGCCTGTGGTTATATTGTGATCTTTGGTCAAAGTGACGTCGATATAACGTTCATAATTCCCAAGATCCAAATCCACTTCACTACCATCGTCAAGGACATAAACCTCTCCATGTTCATAAGGCGAAAACGTCCCAGCATCAATGTTCAAATACGGATCAATTTTTATGCACGTAACTACCCAGCCATTCGCTTTCATGAGTGCTCCAACGCTGCTGGACACAATGCCTTTCCCGATTCCACTGATCACACCGCCTGTTACCAGAAGATACTTCATTCTCGAAGAAAAACAAGGGAGGTAAAACGCGTTGTAACGTGCCTACCAAGCAACGGCCTAAATAAATAGGTTACTACTAGATCGTCCTTCCAGAATGACTACGTCATCATAATTGACATCCAGGCATGAGAAAGCACGTGTGAGGTGAACCTGGTGTATTAGAGAAAAACGTATACAAACACAGAGGGGCTAGAGATAAAAAGATGATTTGAACAGGAATAGGAAGACGGTAGGAAGGGTACAGGTTGCCCTCAGGCCCGTAGGGACGCCTCGAAGAATAAGGAGTGGTAGAAGGATAGAGGACATAGCACACGAGCGTGATTGATCGAATTGCGCGCGTTACAGTTTGGAAGGACAAAATACCCGAGTTGCAAAGCTGCGACAGACACATGAAAAATGTTAATTCGATTATGAAGTTACTGATATATGACCCATCAATGTCACATGAATAAAAGAGACCAAAGAACATAACGGTAACACTCAAAACAAAAGCTTTTTTATTATTTCCACCACTGAAGCTTCCGAAAAGTAAATTCTGCAAACTGCTAGTGCGAATAACCAAATATTATAAGTCAAAAAGACGGCATTCTAGAGTTCCGATTTTTTTGGTATTGGAATAATTTCTTGTCGCCTGGATCAACATTCCATCACGACCAATTTATTTCGCTATTTTCAAGATTGCATTGATTTGACCTAAAAAATAGGTTAAAAAATTTTAAGGTTGCATTTTTCTAGAATGCTTAGATAATAACTTATTGCATATTTGCAAGGTAGATAAGCCTTAGGGTATCGGAATTTTGAATTGTTCAAAGCTTGTCTTTTGATACAGCATGTTCTACAAAGGATGATTTTCGGTCCCAGTTTATGTGAAATTTGGAAACGGATGCAAATTAAACATTTGCGAACTTAAAGCTTTACGCAATATTACATATGTTTAATAGTCATATTTCAAAGCTTTTTTTAAAAAGACTGTCGTTATCACAGTCGACAGTTTGCTACAGTTGAAAAATGTTTGACTTTTGAAGTGTTTTATAGGCTGTCTATAAACAAGTTTCGCGGTGTAAATAAAATCGCCGTAAGCAATAATGAACATTTATATTGCTGTTATCCTCAATAATAAGTAGAATAAATAGTAAATGTCATACGGGAAATGCATGAAGCAATTAGAGTCCTGAGCACTATCGGACATTTTTTAAATTTTTTCCAAAAACACTTGCATAGTAGTCCGAAGCGTTGCACGGAATTAACATGACAAATGTTACACTTCCTCGGCTATTGAAAGTTTCACTAAGCTGTAAAAATAAGGGAAGGGATCAGACTTTCGAGGGAACCTGGAGGGGGTTAAGTATTATTCAGAGCTGGATGCTTTTTTATAGTCTAAGCAACCTTTTATCACCGACGTTTCCATGTAATTTTCCACCTATTGATATAGTACCAAATAATCATTTGGGTCGTTGGAGTGGAGGGCAAGTATTGGATAGTCTGTTTTCCTTGATGCTTTAAAGCATGTCTTTTTTTCTAATGTGATCTTAGACAGTTTATCCATAGGCTCCAAGTGTTTACCAAAATGCTCAATGCAAATTTTGGCTTGTGTTACTTACATAAAGTTGTTTTTGTCAACATCTCTTGATGTTGAGGCACTTTGAAATGTCTATTTAACTCTTCTTTGGAGTAAAACAGATATATCCTAAAACGACTTTTGCAGGAACATGTGAGACGTTTCTTTTATTAAATTGGAATCTATATGATCTAAAACTTTCGTTGTCAAATAGTGATTGTCTTCGAGTGCCAACTGAATTGTGGTGAAGGCGATTAGAGGCATCATTATATATACCTCAAAAGTCGATCTTGTTGACTGGAGCCCTTTCCAAATTCCTCCGAATCAGATTTATTTGTTAAAAAGCTTTGATGGTCGGAATGGTATAGTCCTTATATATAAATTGGTAAACAGCAGTTCGGAATGTTCATCCTTAATTTCCGGTTCTGAAGTGTGATTACCATCGGATGGATACAGCAAAGTACGGTGAGGTTCTCTGCATCCATTAATGTCACAACTGCTCGACGACCGGCAGTTCAGGTAACACAATTAATTTATAAGCAGCGTTATTTAAGCTTTAACTCCTCAACCACTGACAACCTTTTTGTGTTAAAAGATAAGAATATTATACATTTGTCACTATAGGCAGATTTTCCGGAGAGAGAACAGCAAGGAAAAGCAGAATGCTCACGTCAGTGCAAATTACCAGATTTTCACTTCTCCTTGACGTCTTGCTTTCTCCAGCTTTGATTCAATGACTGTCTCATTAGACCCCGAGGTTTTAATGTCGGCCGCACTAAAACAAATCTTAATAATTCATCCAACCAAAGATTTTTCATCTCCTGAGTTCTCATAGCTATCTTGGCCCATACGAATAGCGAGGGGATTGAAAGTCTCTTGACGATCGCCTTGAGTTTTATGTTTGAATTCTGTTTAATTGCGTTAAGATGTCTTCATCTGGTGGCACAAGTTTTTTAAGTCATGGGTGTTTTCGGCTTTAAGTTGGGGTAACAGTGGCACTTTGACCACTTCTCATTTTAAGGATGTATCATGCAATAATTAAGCCCGCTTCATCATCAAAATAAGTGCATATCTTTTTAGCTTCTAGTGGACTTAATTTATCGGACTGCAGTCAGTGCGTTAGACTGGTTGCTCTACACTTAACAGCAGAATGGAAAAGTCCGAATGAAGCACATAATGTTTTTGGACCACCAATGATTTTTTGAATTCAAATTTAGGTAATTTTGTCAAATTATACACAGTACCAACTTACGTTCTTTTAAAGTTCTAAGCCCCTTTTATTGTGACATTTCAAGTTAAACTTGCCTTTCAACTTCTGACAGACGCAACATTGCAAGGTTTCAACTACAAACAAAGTTGTTTAAATATTGAATTCGTTTAAAATCATGCAGTGTCGATGTTACGCCTATTTATTATATGGTAAACGATATTGCAAATAACACAAGCATGAACAATAGTAGGTAAACCCATCGAAATCGAGAACATGAGAAATGTTGCAGACGGTTTAATTTTGAAACTAAAACACTGTAACCCTATTCACGTGTGTCTAGTAATATTACGATCCAAATTAAACAGCTGGACAAATTTTTAAAGTCACAACAAGCCAACCTTTGTGCTAGAAAACACTGAGGAAAGTAGGGGAGATCTGGATTCACGTTCACGGTCCTCAAAGCTTCCTTTATCGATAAAGACATTTTTTGGGAACATTGCATTTACCATTGCTACACTTGCTTTAACTATCATGAATAATGAGTTTGCAGCAGTTTACATTATTAGTTCATAAGGATTACCACGGTTTATAGAATCAAATCGTTTCCCTTATGCAAAAAATATTCTAGCTGCGAAATTACTAATTTCACGTTTTTATTCCACGAAGGTTTAAGAAGTTGGTAATTAACTATGAATTAAACTAGCACATTTTGGCCTCATGCAATTTAATGAATAATTGATTTTTCTCAATCAAGAAAGGGGTCTTTGTACATTCTGCTGTATATTAAAGACTTTTTTAGGATCAAAAGTGCTCTTTCTTTTTTACCTATTTAATACTGGTTTTTAAAAACACAATTTTTTAACCACATAGACATATAAATCTTACTTGTTAGTAAACGTTTATTATTACGGCATTTTTTGACCCGCTTCCACTTAAGTGTGCGATATCATAAAATGAATTAACTTGTGATATAATGTTTTATAATGCTTTTAATTTGTATTATTTAGGGCATGCGCAGTACAGTTGCATTTACGTAGCATTTAAGCTTTAAAATTGCTCTTGTTTTAACCCAGTAAAGGACCTTGAAACATAATTTATAAATTAGTGGCTTATACAAATCCTTGGCGCCTGCATCGCTTTAACTTGAAATGTCTCAACAAAACATAAAAATAGTTATTGTTGGTGATGGTGCGGTTGGTAAAACATGTTTACTACAAAGAAAGGCAACCGGCAACTTTCCAGAGGGTTATGTTCCGACTGTAGGTTATCATGCTTTTCGATGATCTTTTCCAGGTGTTTGATAATTATACTGCCCCAATCGATATAAATGGCAAATCCTACCTACTGAATCTTGTAGACACAGCTGGTCAGGAAGGTTATGAGAGGCTCAGGAGCGTTACCTACCCCAACACTAGTGTTTTTATGTTGTGTTTTGCTGTTGATAATAGAAGTTCATTTGAAAATATTGAATCCAAGGTACTTGTTGTTTAATTACATTATACGCTAGTTGATCACAGTTAAATTAGTTTACGTAATGCTTTCTTACAGCATAAAATTCGTTTTACATCGCTTACCAAATGTTTGTTATTCTGATTTTGAGAATACATTTATTCGCTGAAGGTGTTTTTAAAGTTTTAAAAAGTTAAGAACCATAGTAATAAAATTCCCGTATATGATATTACTTTTTTTAATGTTTTGGAAAAAGTTTAGCAGGAAATTCGATGCATGTTTGATCCTAATTTATAATGAAACTTTAATGGAGGTTCGCTGTAAGATTGGTGAAACTAAAAACTGCCATTAATTTTTTTAATACTACCTGGAGTCCTTAAATGTCGGAGCGCATGATTCCTTTGAGGCAATGTTAATTTTGGGCATTTAAATGATGGACTAGTGACTGTAATACTATGGATCACTTTAGAAATGTCATACCCGTAGTTCGAGTTCTTTATTTAGCAGTAGAATTTTGGATTTGAATCTAATACACTCTGGTCTAACATAATCGACTTCGAAATCTTGCCATTTAGTGGGTTCCTGATATTAAAACAAAGGAACACCCGGTGCCAATTCTCCTAGTTGGGTGCAAATCCGATGCCCGCTTAAACAGAGCTGGAAATATAAATACAATGGGCGGTCGCATATTGATGTACTCCGAGGGAACTACACTGGCACGGAAAATCGGAGCAGTAGCCTACATGGAATGCTCCGCAAAAACTAACGTACGTTACTTCTTGAGATTATCGGCAAATCATGTTTTCATTTTAGAATAAAACGCTGCCGTTAAAATGCCACTTTTAAAATTCTGTCACTGAGTACTCCCTAGTATTTTTAACGTGAATGGATAAGACCTTAATACATTGAAACACGTGTAGTAGGGAGTCGCCGATATAAGTTTTTTCTCCTAGATTGTAAAATGCCTTTTTTATTTTTAGGATGGTGTTAACGAAGTATTTAATAAAGCCGTTCTAGTGGGTGCTGGTCTTGAAAAGAAGAAGCGCCGTCGATGCGAGATAATGTGAAGTTATTATTTATATTCAGTGACTTTACTAAATGTACCCTTTTGAAATACCCGTACGGATAACTTGTAAAAGATATATTATTGTAATTTTTAAATACAGTGGTTATTGCTTAGTTTGATAAGCAGTATCAGCGATTTTGCAGAATGCTAAAGACGAATATTGCTTTCAGAGATCTGAAATGATTTTCAATTGCAAGCGCTTTAGAAGTGGCAGTTGAGGTGCACACTTTATTTTGCAAAATTAAGGATCTCTATTATCATATTAATAATATGTATTTTGATGTGCAACCTTTGGGAATATTGAATATGCTCATAAAACTAGGTGTTGAAATGTCTTTAGGTACTTCGTACGGTTTCGTTATATATTTTAGTTATCTGTATTAATGTTGTTTGGCTTTTGATTTTTGGAAAACATAAACGCAATTTTATTTTCAGGGTGTTCAATAGATTACTGATACTTATTGATCTTATAGCAAAGAAACATCTCAACCTCGATGTTTCCGTCTGGCTTGTTTAAGTAGAAGGCAGGGATGAGGTCGAAGGCACAGCCATAGTTAGGTTTTTAGCATACATTTTTTTGTAAACGATCTTTAACAATTCGTCCAGTGGTTGAAGCTGGACATGTGCTATCTAAAAAGATGTTATTAATGTCAGAGTTCTTTGAAACATAGGTACCTTGTAATATCCATACTCGTTGTTGAAAGTTAAGGATTGTCTTTTGTTATTTTTCTGTTGGTGTGCACATCTGCGATCTCAGAGGCCACCATAGTCTATAAGGCCACTAAAACAGTTTATGGAAAGCTAGAATAGATTAATAAGATTTATTTTGCCAATGACACTGATGAAAAATGTTTTCCCGAAGCCTTGAAGTGATGCGTAGCATTCGTGTACGTAATTTACAATACCATCAGTCAACCTGGCTAATACTATTTCACAAAGCCAATTAAAAGTGAGTTTGTGCTTCACTTGGTCTATGTTGTTTAGTTGGCTGAAGTCCTGCGACCACACCCGTTCAAGTGGATCGAAAGCCCCCTGAGAGTTTGCATCAGCTGTGGGTAGCCCATCATACCCTTTGAATGCGGTGCTTGACAAATATTTTTTGCTGGATCTGGTTCACATTAACGTGACACATGTGCTTGTGCACATTAGTGGCAAAGCATGGATTCCGCCACAAGAATGCACCAAGAACTCTCTTATTAAGTTTGCCTTGTATACTACTACTGTTTGTTACATGCGTGACAGTTCAGCGCTTTACGCACACTACAACTCATTAGGTGCTACGGATTGAAATCATTGTACATCCAAGTACTCAACGCCATGTAAAATTTGAGTACAAAGAGCTCATATGTTTTGAAGTGTTGTGTCCCTAAATCGCAAATGAAATATCTACTTTGTACTTGAAACAATTCTGTGATTTTCAAATCATGGTCTGTTTGCATTTGGCTGCATTTTATCGCTTGTTGAAACATTTCATTAGGGAAACATGGTGCCTTTAAAACTACCATGAAAAAAACAGTCTAGGTATTTATCATGTTACCCTGAGTTAGCGAAAACGGACATAAAAAGTTCGTGCTTTCTTAAAGCCTTGCGGGATAAAGCTATGCTTTCTCCTCAACTCATTCGCCAGAGGTACACGACCATGGACTAAAACACCCATAAAGCGGTGACAAACATCTGAAGCCTTAAGCCGAAATATCCTCACTTTTACGACACCATTGGTTAGCCTAATGGTCTAAGGTAGTTTCCAAATTGAGGCGATGAGAATGAAAGCTCTTTAGATCTGACTCAGCCATTACCTCAAACAGCGATTATCGATGCAAAACTTATCCAGAGTGTGAATCTGCTAATGGCTGATGTATCCGATATAGTAAAAGTGGATTAGTAGCCTATATTTTGATTAGATGTGTCACTATAAAAGGCGTCTAGGGTACTCTGAGAGCTCCTAAAAAGTCACCTCTCGAAGTATCTGCTACGCAGACGCCTCAGCATTGATTTTAGCTAGTGGTAATGTGCAGGTCTCTCCGTAAGTGTTAGCCCTAATTGCATGACTGAAGCGTATAAAAATAGAAGTTATTGGCACAGTTTTGATTTGACGTCAGCCGCTAAGCTGTTTTTGAAGCATGTGCATAAAAGAGAGCCTCAAGAGGTACAAATTAAAAATCTATTTCACCTTGAAATAAATTGAGTGCAAAATATTTTTAGTTTACGTCCAAAGGTGATGACACAGTGTGAGTTGTGTTCTTTTTGATTAGAAATGCTCTCGGAAACCACCCAAAGAAGCCCTTCATTTTTTGTCTTCTTTGCGCTGACCCTGAGTGTAGGGGTCAGTTTGAGATTGCCTGGTTTGCAGTAAAGTAATAATAGAACAAAAGACCTAAATTAACTCCAAAAGATCCATAGCGGTGATCTTGAAACGCCTGTTTAGCTTGTTACATTATTTTTGTCTCATAATTACGACAACCTCTTCGCTTAAATTAAAAAAAGGCTTCATTCACTTTTCAGATAAAAAGTGTGTTATAATGGCCCTTCTTCGGAGTGTTACTTAGTAAATGCAAGCCAAATAGGGAAGCGTTTAATTTTTGAATACGAATTTAATGGCGACCAATAGTTGACTTGCCTTTCAACTGGTTACACAAAAATAGGCAACTTAAGACCAAGAGCGGATTCTTCCTAAATCGTTAGATGTATGAAATTGGCATTTTTACAGTGAAATGCCAAGGGTGATAAAACCCATTAAATTACGTTGACCGATTTTAGGAATTCTAGACAGTTAGCTATAAATTAACGCACTGAACACAAGTTCATTGCAATTTTTCCTTACATATGGACTCTGATCATACTGAAATTAAACTCTACTCACATTTTAAAAATAGAATGTTTTTCCAGAAAAATAAACTCATAACTAAAATGACAAATTAATACCAAACTTTTAACCCTCAGTCTCATTAGACTACTTCCCTTATGGCCGTCCTGACTGTTAGTCTGTGTGCGCTTGTCGACTCATGCCAGATTTTTGGAAATATAGAGTACTGGTACGAATTCATGTAACATTGATAGCAAATCAGCAACCTAATAAGAGATCCTACAATTTGTACTGTAAATGCGAAACAAATTGATGCAGTAAATGGTGCAAACACTAGAACGGAAAACGATCTTGAGACGCAGGACAGATAATAGATATGTGAATCCCGGATTAGTGCAACTTTACTCAGATAAATTATCAATAGGTAGACGAGGGCGATGGTAAACACCCTCTTATATTGTGCACTTGCAAGTAATAACTCAAAATTGCCTTTAGTAGGATTGGTCAAGTAAGCGGTTTCAGTATTTGCATCTTCAGGTTGCTCAAAGTTACTTTAAACAACTGCCAAAAATTTAGTAAAATTTGTGTACGTGTTGCCAAGACTGAGGAAATCTTGGCTGAAATAAACACTGATAATTTGAATTAAGCACGCATTGACTGTCCTGGTATAATAACATGAAAAATGTTATCAGCACTGCAGTAAAAGTAGCCCACAGCAAGGCGACGTCACCTTGTCAACGTTAGAACGTGCATTGTTAGTTTGAAACTGCGAAGCGGGACCTGAGAGCTAATACGTGGCAGTGGCCACCCAATGTCGCCTGATTTGCACTGTAGCGAATGGGTTTCATTCACGTACCCCACCCAGTTGCCGCCTCCATTTCGATGCGACCCCGTCGAACACGCAGACAGTTTGGCCCTTTTGCACGTGCCTCTCCGGCCGCTCGTCTCACTTCTAGCCATTCAATCATTTTCGCTCTTAATATTTCATCCAAAATGCATTAGTCAATAATTTCTTCTAAAGGCACACAACACAACCTGATTGAGCCACCATCTTCAGTCTTCTTTATCCATGTAACGCAATCGGGCCAATAATATGCGGTGAACCCTGTATGACTCGAGACCCCATGCCGAAGCCTTCAACCATTCGGTCAATTTTGAGTAGTTGAGTTAGAATTCAATGAAGTTAAATGCTTTATTGAATTACCTGGGAACGCAAAACATGCATTGATCAGACAACCAAGATTAAGCTAAGTGCATTTTGCTTGAATAATTCGAAATAAAATTTCAATCTAAACAATGCCCAGAAGTGTTGATTTGCAGTATCCTACAACTGTGCTAGGTAATAACCTGAGAACAGAGGAGACACTGGCGGCAGCCGATACGACCGTTAGCTTGCTTTGAGCCAGCTACATGCGTGCCTGCGTGTGGGCGCATGGGAATGATCATCAAGTGACTGGGAGTATCGACACCCTGGTAAACCCATTCGGTGAACCCATTCGGACAACCTGCACTCATACGTGTCTGCTGACGGCCCAATACAGTTCTTCGTCCCGTGTGTTAAGTGTAATAGGAGTCGAAATTGCATAAATACAAGGAATGCACGTCTTACGCAAGCTACCACCTTCCTAGCGGAAAGGCAAAACGATATTTCATACGGAACCCAGGTAACACTTTGAAATGTGTACCCTTATGTAGGACGCGGAAAACCATGAAGTCCAGAAATACAGAACAACTGAACCAATTGGATCAGCCAATGTGTGCAGGAAATCTAATTTCCTTGAAGTATTAAACTGTGCTTTTACTTGGATTAACATGAAGCAGTGCTCACTGAAGGTGGCTGCAACTGCTTCACCTTCATGTGAGGGATTGGTTTGTGTCCAGTTGTTCTAGTGGGGATTTTGTCATTACCGTGGGTAGCTGAAAAGTGTTTAACGGTAAGATTTGTAGGACTATGGTTTCATCATGAGGTGTCTCCTTGTCTTGTGCTAGAATAACTCGTTATCGATAATTGACCAATTGGTTTTGGCCTTCTGCCACATCAAAAATAGTTTTGAGGCCACACGGCTGTCGTCACCTCAGATGGATTTCCAGATTTCAATCCTGTAGTCTTTAGTCTCTTGAGGTGTATTAGAAGCAATGAAAAATTGATTGATAAAACTTGCGGCCCACTGACACCCTGGACGCCGACATTTTACCTGGAAGTACCTCATTTGGTGTCGGTAAAACAAATGAATGTTTTAATAGATGTCAATAGATAATCCTTGCTTTTGAAATTTGAGTAGGGTGTATTTGAACTTGCATGATGTTGTGTTGCTACCAAACTTCTGGCATTAAATGTTAGGCAAATGTGGAATCCTGTGCTAGCTGCAAATGTATAAGAACCCTTATATCATCCTCATTGATGAATGTGGATTCATTTCACCAATTTCCGACCAACATCAGCGGACACTGACCACCACAACGTACGGAATCCCGCTGATGCATCTTACAAAATCAGTATGAAAGCAGGACCAGAACTCTTATGCTTAGGGCTGATAAATAAGAGAAGTTGTTGAGGAACTTTTGGCGACATTCTAAGATTGGGAGTGTGCTGAACCTTGTGGATTCACATCCGCAATCAGAGTTCACGTACGAGCACTTCCCATGTTTACCCAATACCACAGATTCCCATTTGAGACACTCGATCCTAACCCGATTTCAGGCAGCAGTGCAACAGAGCATCGACAAGTTGAACGATGAGGCCAAGTGCTTTTATTATGTCCTCGACCGCATCATCAGTGGAAAGCAGCGCAAAGACACCGGAGTGAACTATGAGTGGTATATGAAGGTGAATAGGATTTACGACGAGGGCAAACCCACCTGTCTTGGTGAGTGCGCAGACGACTGCTCCGGTGTTGAAACCTACCTCGTGAGTGCACACGTAAGTTCACGAGATGACGAGGAGCCACAAATCCTCAAACTTCATCGCACCCCCCTCTGAATTCTACGGCGTCTCTTCCCACTCTTTATTCGTTCTAATCAACACCATTTCGAAGTAATTCATTTGGTCGTTTTCGCCACACCTTAATTCCTACACTTGCAAAGACCTGCCCATTATCGCCAATATACGATTTCGTCTTTTAACTCAAGTACACCTTAACTCAAAATGCGTTTTAAAAGGTGCTCATTAGGGAGAGGCGGACTTACTAGAAATTCGTCATGTTAAACCTACCTGTGTTGCGTCCCAGACGATGACTCACAGTGAATAGGCGTGCATGCTAACCACCGATCGATTCGCCAGTCTGAAGCATCACGACACCAGGTCTGCCTGTGTGCATTAATCCCACAGCACACGCATCTGCAGCTCAAGTTGGGGCATTGCGCAATCAGTGTGCCCACCTTATTTAGGCTCGATCTTGTCAAGTTGAACTGTGACTTTAGAGTGAAAGTGCACCCATCTCATTGGTTACCACTGCATGATGGACCTGACTATCGATTTAAGTGCCGCGGTTGAGGTTAAACAAGTGCCCTAAGTGATCCCTTTTGAACGAGGTCTGGTCTAAATGTGTCGACTGACTTCATTGAAACATATTAAATACTGTCTAAAATTAGCCTCTCTTCCGTAGATGTCAATCTTTTTTAACTTATACCATTTGCGAAAATCATTTATCCTTTCTCTGTCATGCCAGTTGTTTTGAATGAACTACTTTTACTCACTGTTTTCATGCTGTCTGTCCGACGTTTAAAAAAATCACACAATTAACCCCTGTACGTTTAACTTGACTTACGATGGACCTTAAGACGTGTAAGATCCCATGCTCTCACTAGTCTCACCTTCCTAGTACAGAGGCACAGCTTTAAAGACCTGTCTTAACACCTTCAGCTGCCCAAATATATATATGTTCCTGTAGTGATCTTGATGGCTGAAATGTTACGGAAGCCCTAAGATGGGCGTTAGCAGACTAGCTGTGGCGGCAGATATGAATAGCAAAAATTCATGCAGATCACAAACGCAGATATAAATTTATTATTTACATGAAAGTATGGCGTATAAATTTCTGATGCTTTTCCATTGCGTTACCTATACGCGCGATTTACCATTCGTTTTTTAAATCTTGATTATACATAAAATTATAAGCTCCTTTTGTAGTTTTTATGCTCGGGGTTTAGTCTATGTAGCAAAGACAAAAAACGTGGAGTCATTTTGAGTTGGGGAAAGAGAAGTAATTCATTTATGATCCCACGTTTAAGAATTTGAACCACTAACAACTACGTATGTGGTCATAGTGTGGTAAGCGTGGAAAAACGTTAAAATCAGTTTCGGTGCTCATAAGAGTTAAATCTGTTCAGTGTTTCACCATGCTTGTAGTAAAACCCTTCTTAGGGTATTGCCTAGTGAAAGAACCTTAGCGAATGCCTCTTATCCTAAATATTTCAAATTATTACTGTGATAGCTGGTTCGTGATTCTGACGGAAATAATTTTTCCTTAACACTCAACTTTGATGGCGGAAAGAATCTGACATCGACTAGGTAAAATTCTGTCGTTGGTAGTTGCCTATCCACTCTTCTGAAAAATCATAATAATTAAGGTGAGTTAAAGCGTGGCTTTATACAGCAGTATTGACACATGGGATTTTCAGCTAATTTTAACCAAAGCAGGTAGATAAAGGTCAGGGTCGCATTCTTATCTAGTTATTGTTTTGATAGAATAAATAGCTGCGTTAATTTTGTGAAATGGGAGGTGGACTTCCCTGCCTTTTGCTCAGATGTGCTGTTGTTGTTGTGCTTGCTTGTTTTGGAAAAATCGGTTATTTTCAACATCAATAAACACCTGTGCTCTATTCCACATACTTATGGGTTGTGCAAAGCAAGCAGGATCATGTCTGTTGCGCTTACAGTTGTTGTGTCAGTCTTGTTAAAAAACAACATGGCCTTTACATCTACCTTGATGCTTGAAGAAAGGTAGATATCTACAAAATAAGTGCTCATATGCCTTTTTCTCAAAAAAAATTAATTATAAATACTCTCAGCGTGAAAGTACAAGAACTCATTCAAAAGTTTAAAGTTGTTTCCTTGAACTCCTGTGGCTTCCTGTGTCAGCAAACATAATAATTAGTTTAAAAGTTGGTGATTTACTAAAATTATGTCCTTGTGGCATGCATAAGTTCACTGATAAAAATAGTTATTCAATATTGGTAGCTTATAAATCGTCAATGACCTCTGTCACACTGCCTCCGGTTTCTAAGTTGATTGGCGATACTGATTATTCTAGAGTGAACGCAATCTCCAAAGTGCGTCCTTTAATTGTGTACTTTGCATAACCGAATGCCTACTGAAAGGCAAATAAGGAGATGTCAGGTGATTTGTAATACTTTGCCTTTCATCAGTATTGAAACCAGGCATTTTACATAAAAGGAGAAAAGTGTCCAAGCAGAACCGGACTTGAACTAAGCGGTCGTTTCACTATTTGCTGTTGTATGCATTGTCCTGTGTGTAAATGCATAATTTACGTGCACAAATGCTTCCGTTCAACCTGGACAACGTGTTTGAGGTTGTTAATATTTTAAGACTATTCCACTCAAGTATTCGCAAGCGTACACAGGAGGAGGACTCGAAGGTTTGTAACGCACAACACACCCCTTTGGTGTAGGTACGCGGAGCGGGTAGATGGTGGTTAATAATTTAAAACCTTTTGTCAAAATGCCTCAGCACTCGTTGCTCTCACGCCCTCAAGATAGAACTTTTCTTACCGTTCACCCTCTATATCACGATCCTCATTAACAAATAATACTGCTATATATTCTTACATTGATAACTTTTTCGAGTTTCCCAAGCACTATACTGTGACAATTATCTATCGAGTCATAGGTAGAGGTCCAATAAGAACAATAATGTGTAAATGTATTGTTTAACTTTAAATTTAAATATGTTTTGATGATGCAGACAATTTTGGTTTCCATTCTGCACTCACAACCACGGGGCCCCTCTAACTCGGAAAATATTGTCGTCATTGAGGAATCAAAATGCCATAACGAGGGTAGAATCTAAGAAAGGAAATTTAAATGATCAAAAAGTATCATTTCTCACTAAGTCTATAGACTACATCATCATGCAGTGCCCGCCGATCCTCGTGCACAAATTCATGGTTAAAATGGTCACTTAGTGACTAATAAATCACAAGTAGGCAATGTCGACAAACAGTACCAGCTTCTTTGACTCTTGTGGGACATTTGTAGTGGGACGTGGAGGTGGCTTTACTTCATGTGCCTCAACCAGACTGGCCGCTCACGCTTTAACGCCGGACTTACAGTCGATGACAGGTTTCCAATGTGTGTCTTCTTTTGGTCCAAGGAGAAACAAATTCCATACATCCGTTGTGGACCCGAGCATGTGGTCTGGAATCACGTCGGGGCCACGGTATTAACTCTGGTCCGATTATGCTTCCCTGATACCTGCGATGAGGAAAAAGGCCAGATAGGACGTAGACACAAACATTTACTCCAGAGCTCAATCACGTTGGTGTCGTTGAGTCGTGTGTGGGGCTTGCGCGTGTGTATTTATACTTCGGATGTGTGAGTCAAACATGCGCTAACATCGAGACCTAGGTGTGAGAATAATCCAGGATAAATATTTGTGCGAATGAGGGGGGAGTTGAGGATCCGCGCCGCTGGCGACATGCTGCGAAAAGATGAACCCTGTGTCGGAGGTGGGGCGACCGGATTAAGGGGTGCGAATAAACACGATTCACAACAAACCTATGACTGTACACACTTAGATTAGACTCCGTATTCATTCTCTTCTACAGCAATCATACGAGCCCAGTGTTCACAAATTTTGCGAGCATCAGAGCTTTTAATGCAAACAATTTAAAAAGTAGTAAATATTGCAAAACTATCAGACTCATTTGTTAATCACTGTGTCTAAGAAAACTACATAGGCTGTAAAAGGTGGTAGTAATCGGAGTTCAGCTTAAATAAAACTTTACTTTACAAAATCATTACCTCGCCTCAACTGTCCACGTGATCTTTACCACTTTAAACGGTGCAACACACAGCACAATACAAATTCCGAATGAAGTTTTAAACATTTTAATGTAATTGTTGTAACAAGCTGTTTCTCTTGTATGTTTTAAAGGTGCAAAATTTGACGTTAGACAAGGGGTAATGTCAAAGTGTAATCAACGAGTTGGGTATCGTGTTTATGCAAACAGATGAGGTATTATATACACAAGCCTAAATGTAAACAACGCAGTAGTCAACGTGCAGCCGAAAACAAGGACAGCACGGTCGTCATCTTCCGGATCCGTCAGTCTAAACACTTTCTAAGAGCAGAATCATCACAGCTGAATAATCATCCGAAAAGGTTGTATCTGTTGAGTCACAGCGATTTGTTTGATCCAATTAACTTTAGGATAAATATTGTATTATCCTCTGAGCGATTTCTATTCGAAATTAAATAATTTCAACACGAAACGTAATTAAAATGTCAGGTGTTTGAATACCATTCATTTTTGCAGTAATTTGAGCAAACTTGACTACGAATCAATCTAGCACTAAAAGCTGTCCTTTTTTTATATTTTAACCTAACACAACCTGATAACTGACAATAGAATATTTGATTAAAGATCCCGATAATAATGCTGAGATTCCCTCGTCAGCCTACGTCGATCAATTAAAGTACTACATGATGGTAATTCGAGCAACCCAGACAAGAATTTCCTCACAACAAGCACACATTAAACCAGGTTTGTTCACTTCTCTTTATGATGGTGTAAAAAACCCTTACAATTACTTTATTATGGCCCCTTTAAGGTGGTAGAACGCGCCGACAAATTTTTCGTAATTGACAAAAATGGATTGCTGTGTACTGTGAGCACAGATAGTCTCGAAGCTGTTTTTACGGAAGACAAAAATGTTCCTCCTACATACTCAAGCAATGACGAACTTGCTCGACAATATCCCGTACCCTAATCCTGCCCAACCTCCCGTTTTGGCCGACCCCTGAGACCCGTTGTCCACCTTGCTGATTCCGTTCGATAGTTTTTGAGCGTTCCCTGTTTTACAGCTCACACTCTCCGAAAGGAATGTTTGTAGCCGATTAACGGTGATCACGCCTGAGTGGACCCTGTTTACTGACCTGACGTTGACAATGACTCATCTCCTTTCCATTGGTTACTGTGATCGGATGCCTGCCATCTGTCACTCATCCACACACTAAGACACACTCGGCTGGCGTGACGCTAATAAACGGTCGTGTCCTCTGTCGCCTCTTGTTTCACTCTTCTAGGGTTGGTACGGGCTGTTAACTAGAGGGTTGTAAGGTAGTGCTAGACCACATGCCACAACAATTACTTACACTCCTAATTTTTCTAAAAGCTTGATTTTGAAAGTATGGTGTGCTGAAGGTCTTCTATTGTCCTCTAACGGCAAACTGCACTGTCTCTAATGAGTTTGCAGTTCAGCATTGCAATTCATGAAGTAATGTTGAGCTTTTTTGTTACTTTGATGACACAAGGAACATCAGAGTGGTAGTAATCTCTCACGCTCATGCCCATACTTAGTTGTGCACGCTAAGTTAGGCATGTACAGGGGGTCAACTTGCATAGATGACATTTTAGATATGTTGTTAAATATTTAATGAAGGTAAAGTTCTTGCCTTAACTTCAGGTATAAATTTTACGTATAAACAGTATTGATTATTTGGGGGTTCGTTCTTGAGAACGATAACATCCAACATCAGTTGTCTAATTTTATATGTGTCCAGCCACCGAACCCATCATTGAATAACCATAGCAACTCAGTATTTTGCTCTTAGTGAAAACAAAAGAGGATATATTTTTTTAAATTCAGTTCTGACCATAATTTTCTGGTTTTTCCTCTGATTGCCGGGGATATTTTTGAAGAGAATGATTGGTAGTGACTGTCAAAATTTGGTCGAGGATGTAATTTGAG
The DNA here is from genome assembly GCA_900604375.1 of Mesocestoides corti. NCBI lineage: Eukaryota > Metazoa > Platyhelminthes > Cestoda > Cyclophyllidea > Mesocestoididae > Mesocestoides > Mesocestoides corti. Next base: position 18,196 of record UXSR01005650.1, read on the forward strand.
ATCTTTGAAAAAGATTTAAACGACGGGGTTGATAAATAGACTGCTGTTTGCATTATACCCTCAGAAACTAATCAGCAAATGTCAAAGCCAATATAGACTCGCAACCTGAGCATGCCAATTTAAATCTTTGCATGTATTGCATGCTTACGACTAAATAATTCCCACTTCAACCTAGTTCATAATCATATTTTTCTGCTTTTCTCCGCCCTACCACCCTCTTTTAGTCCAATCCATTATTCAAGAGTTCCGTGGCACACATGGATGCCTGCTACCGCTAGGAGCAAGGGTTTTTCATGCTCCCGCATGGGCACTTTTTTGCCGCAAAACGGTGAAATATTAAAATTCTGTCACATCAAATTATCTCTTTCATCGGTAAAGAGGAGGTGCAGGATATTTCCTTAGAAGGAATTTGCAAGAGACGTCGAGAGAAAGGGGGGAAAGAAGAAGCCAAACTGAAAGAAATATTGCAACCGCTGCTCCAGAAGATCCTTACTACATTCCTAGATAAAACAGTCAGGATAAAATTAGTCGTGCACTTCAATCCTTTCAGCAAAAGTGAATTGCTATTGTAATTACGATTTTCTCGATTCATAGAATCTTGGGAATGTCAATAAGAAGATTTGGATGGACATTGCACTGTAAAACAGGGAACGCTCAAAAACTATCGAACGGAATCAGCAAGGTGGACAACGGGTCTCAGGGGTCGGCCAAAACGG